>KE372926.1:104281-116514 GCA_000418225.1 Zizania latifolia
TATTTAAAGGCCTTTATCTCTTAAATCTTGTTCATAGATATGACCATATGAATAAAAAACATTAGCAAAGGTAGCAATGCTACACACCGGCTGTACCAGCGAATGGACTCCTTCCCATTCTTTGTGTCCTGCTTCGTTGATTCTCCACCAGAACCACCGGGTGCCTTGCTCCCTCCCTCACCTGAATCACTGCCTACACATATACAATAACAATGAAAAACTACAACTTCACAATGCCCACTAATGGCTCACAGAACCAAATTAGAAGCAACAGCCTTTATCTCACCAGGAGACAGTAATGAACCAACTGCTGCAGCCTCGGAGTCACGCACAGGGAGCACCCCGATCAGACCCTTCTCCTCCCGCTGCCAGAGCTCCTGCTCCACAAGCTTCACACTGCATGTGAAACAATTAAATCCACGAAGTCAAAATCCAAACCAAAAGGCACAAATTTTCCCTCCCACCGAGTCAACACACACTAACAAGCTAGTACACGTGTACACCGAGAAAATTCCACGTACTAATCTGAACAATCAAACCACGCCTAGAAATTTTGAACACCAAATGAGAGGTGGATAATTGGAAGCCGATTAGTCAAACCAAATGCAACCAACCCGCTCTAAACCACTTTGGCAACGAGCGCATCAAACTGCGCCAGAAATTTTAAACTTTCACACCAGAAAGGATATCATCGCATAAAAAAGAAGATGGATACTGTACAAACAATAGATAAAACCAATTTCTACTTGAACCACACAAGTTAACGGAAGCCGTGAAAAACATGAAGAAAAAAGCCTCAAAAATCAGGAGTTAGCTGACTGAGCCCATACATAACCTCAAAGCTATGCTATACCTTTCAATCACCACACTGATTAAACCTATCGACAACTAATCCACTCAAAGCCCCGCGCCCAATCCGCCTATCGAGCACCAAATTCCACCCTAGAAAACCACAGCACGAAACCGGGAAAGCCTAATCGTGGTCACCGAATCGCTCGGGGGTGCCGGCGCCCGCTCACCTGCTGGGGTTGGTGCATCAGATCCGCACAATGGCGCTGGGGAGGAGCACCTTGTTGCGGAACGGCAGTATGGCGAGCCGTCCCGAAAGCTCTACCGGAGCAGCGTCCGCCATCGCAGCCGCCTGCTACAACGTCTCCGCTCGCCGCGACACGCGCCGACGGGGGATTACGCGCACTGCTCCGTGCGGCGGAACAGGGTGGGAACGGAAATCGGGGAGGAGGAGGAGGAAGTCGCGAGGTGGGAGACGACGGGGATATTTATCGGTGGGGGGAGGCGCAGCGGGGAGGGGAATGCGGCGGCGGCTAGGTTGCGGCGGTAGCGGGGTAAACCACCGAGGGGAGGGAGAGAGGAGGGTGAGTTTCGTGGCGACGTGGGTGTGACGGGCCGATTTGGGCCGCGCTGCGCGCGGTGAGGGAGGGAGGAAGCGGACACACGATTTTGTGGCTTTACGTAAAGAGTCATCATCTTCTTCAAAATAAATTAGCCAATTCATACTCTCCACATAAAGCTTCAATTCTTTCCACCGCCGACCACCATCTCCTCATCTATGGCTGGCACCCCAGCCTCTCCTCCTCCGCATTTGAGGCCTATCTGGTGCTCCCAAGTCCTGGCCTCCTTCTCCTAACCAATAAGTAATTTGTGCATATATTTTTTCGTTTTGAATCGTTAAGCAACATATGTACTATTTTTTTAGTATTTTTAAGAATCAATAGACCACCATGACAGAGGACGTAGAGCCTATCTTACTCTATGTAATGCCATCAATTTAGTTGCGGCCGAGGATTTAGAGAAGGACGAGAAGAATGAGGATAAGGACGAGAAGAATAATGATGAAAATGAGTAGGATTCTATATGAATATTTCTAATGTATGTAAAGTATTTCTAATGTAGTATTTGAGTTATCTAATGTTTGTAAAGTATTTTTAATGTATTATTTGATGAGTTACATTGACATATATATATATGCATATGTATCCTAAGCTTTTAATCCTCATTGCTTAATTGATTGTCGATATTTACTACCATCGTATTAAAACCAACTTTAACGAAGTCTAATTAAAAAATAACGTATAAAAACATTATCTAAAAATAATGGTAATGAATAGATAAGAACAAAAATAACAAAAAGAAATTTTTAAAAAAAATAGGCTTTTAGTACAGGTTGAGGACTCAAACCGGTACTAAAAGTCCAACTTTTAGTACCGGTTGGCGTCTCTAACTGGTACTAAAAAGTGTATTTATACCAGTTGAATAACCGGTACTAATGTGGCACCCCTTTAGTTCCGGATGGACAGTACCGGTTTAAAATCCGAGAGTAACGGGGGGTTTGTAACTGGTACCAACAGCATATTCTCTACTAGTGTAAAAAGCTTGCTAATAAAAATTTGAACCCCCAAACAATCAAAACGAGCTACATCATCAAGAGTTAAGGATGAACATCTCCTTCTAGTCAATTTGGCTGAATCTAGCCATCCAACATACTAAAAAAATATTCACATAGTAAGCATCCCATCCATTACTCGCTCGTGAACCAAAATACATAAAAATGATTATTTGAACCAAAACAATATAAAAATAGGACTAGTTTGAAAAGTTAGCAAACTTGAGGTGTTTCACACGATTGAATTCACCAGGTCCTAACCCAGCAAGCAAGCAGTTTCGAGCACGGAAATTGGCATCCACATCTGCTTCATTGGCAGCAGTAATATTCGCATCATCGGGCACAGTATAAGGATCGTTCACCTTTTTCCACACTTTGTACCCTTGCGACTGAAGATATGCCTCCATTCGTGCTTTCCAAGAAACAAAGTCTCCCCCATCAAAGATCGATGGTTTTGATGAATATTTCTCCATAGCACTGTTCATCGCATGGTTAGGTTACGAGGAACTAACCTTGCTCTGATACCACTTGTAGGATCGGTACTGTGCTACAGAGGGGGGATGAATGTAGCAAGGATGCTTACTGCCAGCAAAAACAAAAAGCATACAAAACAATAGATTCTGTGTACTTTAGACTAGAGATTATGAGAGAACTACCATGTATGGATCACGGTTCTCCTAATCTAGTTCAAGGAATCCTGAGAAAGCATATTTGTCTAGGGATGCAAGAACCCCATTACGAATCATTGCTTTTCTATCCATGTGCAACAAGAATTAAGAGAAGACACTCATTCTGGAGATCCAAGATTCCTGCCTCAGTTCATGATTTATCTATCAACGAAAAAGGAAGGCAAGAAAGCACTCGGTCTGGAGATCCAAGATTCCTGCCTCAGTTCATGATCTATCTATCAATGAAAAAGGAAGGCAAGAAAGCATTCACAAAAATAAACCAATCACACACACAGAAGTTAGAAAAAGGTGAATCAAACTCTTCAGAACTCAAATCAAAATAGAAACACAAGCTAAAGCAGTCACCCTTCCATAAATTGCAAGGAGATTACAGAAGCTCAAATTAATGAGCTCCCAGACCTTAAGCAATCTCAATCTTTTCAACTTACATGGCACGAAAACAAACTGGTGTAATATCTCAAAGCTAACATTTTTCTTTCTCTCAAAAAGTATATCTCATCTTGTCTATACCTCCCAATTTATAGAAAAGGAGGTGAGCTGGTTACCCCATAGGAAAAACCCAAAACACCCCTGAGATTAGTAACAACTGCTCTGCTTAATCTTAGCCGTTCATTTCTTTCTTGATTCCCACGAAGCTTCCTTGATTTCTGCCACGTACCTTGCTTCTGCACTCCCATGTGGACCTGTCAACAATCAGCAGAGAGGTTGCGCACACCAACAGAACACAACCGCGAGTCCTTGATGAGTTCCTGCGTGTCCGTGCCTTGTACTTGTTCAAACCATGTTCCGCGCGATCCTTCTGCAGACAGCCACGCATCCTGAAGCTTCCCGAGCTCTCCTATGTCCATGCACAACACATGCTCGCTTGTTGCTGTAACTGAGAAACAAGAACACTGTCCTGGACTGCCTCGTTCTCCTGGCCTGCTCAACCTTCCAGTCAAGTAGAACTGAAGACACACATACTGCACGCATGCACCTCCCTTGGTCTAATGAGCCCATTGTGAAGAACTCCCTGTACATTGTCTGTTCACCATGTAACTTCTTGAGTCTAGCCTCATCACTTGGTATCTTCGACCATGCTAGACATCGGCTCCTCCTGAGCGTTGTCCCGGTCCACCGATCACCGAGCGTTGACTCCAAGTTACCTTCACAATAACAGACCAAACAACCGTCTCTCGGGTACAAATATCATAATCTGACCCATATTAATCAAAGATATGTATATGAGCTAGATACATCTTAGGACAACCAAACTATCAACATCTAATCATAGTGCACATTCAAACAACTCAACTTACGACATTGCCAATTTTCCACTACTAAACAAAAACTTTCGAAGCATAATCTCACAATCTCCCCCTTGATGGAAACATTGGCAACACAAAGTAAAAGCAATTTTGAAATAGAAGAATGATGCAAAGTGACAGAGAAAAATCACAAGATGCGAAATGCTCCCCCTAAATGTATAACTCCCCCTTTCGAATTCTTTCTGCTTTGAAGCAAGTTTTAAGTTTTAATGAATGCAACTTTGCTTGGATTTGCACATGTTTTCTCCCCCTTTGACAATGTGAACACCAAGGGCCCAAAGAAGAAATACAAAACATGAATGATATGAAGGATGATTGCATTTTTTAGTTATGAGAGCTTTGGAGGTTATCTAAAAGTCACTAGCATACAATCATGAAATTCAAATGAAAGAAGTAAGTTCTAGAAACTAGCAGAACAATCACAATAGAGACAAGCTGAAACATGAAATATATAGCAAGATTGTATCAACGAGCCAGCCATGAGGCTTCAAATGTTTTAACGAATTAAAGTGCGATGCTTTCACTAGAGTTAGATCAAGAAAAAAATATCCCCACATTTATTCAGGCTATGTTTAAAAAACCTCGAAAGTAATGTCTATGAAAATGCCATAAAAAAACTTTGGTCATGCAACTTTGATGCATTTATTCATTGACCATATTTTAATGCCATAGAGAGATCTTCGGTCATGCAACTTTGATGCATTTATATATTGACCATTTTTTCTCTCTCATTTTCATCATTTTTTTAACATAGAGAGATCTTCGGTCATGCAACTTTGATGCATTTATTTATTGACCATCTTTTTCTCTCATTTTTCATTTTTTTTGACATATGGCATATGATAGGCATTACTTGTAGAGCATTACAACAGATATCAAACACAATGAGAATAAATGCAAGCATATTTTATTCAAGCTAACCACTGGATCAGCAACGCACATTTTTTAAGTTCAAGTTGATTTGTAAATTTGGCAAGTTAGCAACGCGCTTGTACATAAAACATGATCAAGCATGAAACTAAAGAACATGAACGCTAGTGACAAGAACAGGTTACTATCATAAGAAAAACATTCATGCATTGTGATGGACAAGAGATAACAGGCAAAGCTTTCTAAGTAATAAAGCATTATCTTATGATGCAGAAATTAAACATGATGCAATATGATACAAATACATGTATAAAAGAAAACAACTCCCCCTCAACCCAAGCCATAAGGGTGAATTACCCCGAGTTCACACCTCAAGCTTTCAAAGCGAACACGGTCTAAAGGCTTTGTAAAAATATCAGCCAGTTGACCAGCAGATTCTACAAACTCTAGAGAAATATGGCTCTTCTTAACATGATCTCTAAGAAAGTGAAAACGAACATCTATGTGTTTGGACCTTGAATGTTAAACAGGGTTTTTGGCTATATTGATGGCACTAGTGTTATCACAAAACAAAGGCACTTTCGAGAAGGTTAATCCATAGTCTTGCAAGGTAGACAACATCCACAATATTTGACTACAACAACTAACAGCAGCAACATACTCAGCTTCAGCTGTAGATTGAGCAACAGAAGACTGTTTCCTAGAAGACCATGCAACTAAAGAGGTGCCTAAGAAGTGACACGTGCCTGATGTGCTCTTCCTATCAATTCTACAGCCAGCAAAATCTGCATCTGAAAAATCTCGAATGGAAAGAGTTGAGAAAGATGAGTACCATAGGCCATACTCGAGTGTAGACTTGACATAGCGAAAAATGTGTTTGACCGCTTGGCGGTGAGAGCTCCTCGGAGAGACCTAGAACCTTGCGCACAGGCATACGGAGAAGGGGATGTCTAGCCTTGACGCAGTTAGGTAGAGAAGAGAGCCAATCATGCTCCGATATTTGCGCTGGTCAACTGCCTCACCATTCTCATCAGGACCAAGTGCTGAAGTAGTGGCCATGGGAGTAGCGATCGGCTTGTAGTCACGCATGTCGAATTTCTTTAAAAGATCCTTGGAGTACTTGGTTTGATGGATGAAGATCCCTTCCTTGGTTTGTTTGACTTGAAGTCCTAGGAAGTAGGTGAGCTCTCCCATCATGCTCATCTCAAATTCTTTGCTCATTGTTTCTGAAAACTTGGACACAAGATATTGTGAAGAACCATAAAAAATGATATCATCAACATATATCTGAATGAGAAGAAAGTCTTTACCATCCTTAAGAATGAACAAGGTCTTATCCACCTTTTCCATGACAAAACCATTCTCTAATAGGAAGGACTTTAACCTCTCATATCAAGCTCTAGGGGCTTGCTTTAAACCATACAAAGCTTTGGATAACCTATAAACATGGTGAGGGAACTTAGTAGACTCAAAACCTAGAGGTTGCTTGACATAGACTTCCTCTTCTATGAACCCATTTAGGAAGGAACTTTTGACATCCATTTGATACAATTTAAACCCTTTGGAGGCAGCAAAGGCTAATAAAATCATAATAGCTTCTAGTCTAGCAACTGGTGCAAATGTTTCATCAAAATCCAAGCCCTCAACTTGGGTAAACCCCTATGCAACCAACCTAGCCTTGTTTCTTACTATAGAACCATCCTCTCCTTGTTTGTTTTTAAAAACCCACTTAGTGCCTATGGCATTGTGACCACTAGGGGGCTCTACAAGAGACCAGACTTTGTTACGCTCAAAGTTTTCTAATTCTTCGTGCATAGCATTGACCCAATTCTCATCTGATAAGGCATGACAAATATTTTTGGGCTCAAAAGAGGCAACAAACGCAGAATGAGCAAGATCATATGAGCGATTTCTGGTTACCCTTTCATCTAGACCTCCGATCATCATAGAGGGTGGATGTCGGTTCTGAATATGTCGAGGAGCTTTCAGTCCTGGTTCACCACCATCAACCTCCGTAGGTACAACTGATGAGGAAGAAGCAATTGGAGCTTCAACTGAAGATGAAGCAGTGATAGGAGATCTATCTTCTAGTTCTACTGGTGTTGTAGAAGCTAGAGGTGGGAGAATTGATTCATCATTGTCTTCATCTAAGTCTTCCTGTATGAAGATGCTCTCACATGTATCTGAAGATTCTAAAATATCTGGTCTAGCACCTGGACTAGCCTCATCAAAAGTAACTTCACAGGTCTCCACAATCTTGTTAGTTTTAGGAACAAATACTTTGTAAGCACGAGAGTGAGCTGAATAACCAATGAAAATGCCATCCAAAGAACGAGATTCAAACTTGTCCAAAGAACCAGGCTTAAGAACAAAGCACTTGCACCCAAAGACTCTAAAGTGTGATATACTTGGTCGATGACCAAATCGAAGATCATATGGAGTCTTGTGTAAGGTGGTTCTCAAGAAAACTCGATTAGAAATGAAGCAAGCAGCTGCAACGGCTTCAGTCCAGAACCTCCTAGGAGTGCCATATTCGTCCAACATGGTACGGGCCATTTCCACAAGGGTGCGATTTTTTCTTTCTACCACACCGTTTTGTTGTGGAACATATGGCGAAGAAAACTGATGCTCAACTCCAGAAGAAGCACAAAAGGATTCAAAGGATGAATTTTTGAATTCAGACCCATTATCACTACAAATTGCTCGTAGGGCACTAGGGAATTCTAAAGACAAATGACGAGTAAGATCACGAAAGAATGCAAAAGTCTCATCTTTTGATTCTAAGAAGAAAACCCAACAATAACGAGAGTAATCATCAACAACAACGAGGACATACCACTTTCCTCCCACTGACTGGACTCTTGCAGGAACAACTGTATCCATATGAAGCAGCTGTCCCGGTCCATCCGTCATGACCCAAGTCACCGGTGGATGAGAAGTGGTAGTCATCTTGCCATGATGACAAGGAGCACAAACAAGGTCTCTTGCTACTTTCAATTTAGGCAAATCTCGAATGAGATCCAAACCACTGATCCTACTCAAATGTTCAAAACCTATGTGACCAAGCCTACGATGCCAAAAATACAAATCGTGGTTTTCAGAAGCAACTAAGCATAGAGAAGGACCAGAAGAACCATCAAAATGAGCAGAAAAGATGCGTCCAATTCGTGAAATACCAAAGACAAGAGACTCACAAGAATCAAGAACTCTGTAATTGTTTTTCTTGAATCGTACCTCTAGACCCTCATCGCATAGTTGTGATACCGAGAGCAAGTTGTACTTGAGTTTGCTCATGAGTGCAACATCTTTTAGCATGAAGTGTTCATTTACTTTGATCGTTCCCTTGGCCATCACACATCCATAGCTTGCATCCTTCATCCCCGGATGCATAAATGAGAGAGGAGAACCACTTGGCATCATCGGTCATATGTCTCGAGCAACCAGAGTCCACAAGCCAAGTGTCATTCTTCTCCATTTGAAAGCACTACATATGAGGAACAATAAACCTCGATGACTCAGTACTGGGGTTAGTGAGAAATGACTTAGGAATCCAGTACTGAACCATGCGAGTAGTAGAAGCAAGATTAGAATAACCAAAAGAATGATGCACAAGCCGGCCCTGCCTATTTTGCCTTATCCTTCCAAAGTCATGTTGCAGGCGCACATCTCGGCAAGGAAAGCGGGATACACAATTTGAATGACAAGTGTTCTTATGTTTGAATCTCTCAGCTCCTCTCAGAACTTTTGTAGGTCTACTACGAATTGCACTCAAGTTTCTAAGACGTTCTAGATGCTCTTTCTTAGCCTTTCTAAAACAGAATCCTACCAAATGGCCGGCTTTCCCACAAAAGGTGCACTTATACTTGGTTTTCACTTCCTTTTCTACTGGCTTGGTTATCTCCTTAGACTTAATGGTTCTAGAAACTAATTTGGGCTCAACATGGTTAGATTCATCTACAGATTTGTGTGCACTAGAGCTAGACTCACCCATGAAACCGGCTGATTTGAAAACAATAGGGTTTTGGACTAACTCAATGATCCCATCCTGGACTCCTACAATTTCATGGGTATCTATCTTCATAGACTTGACAAAATCATAACCTAGACCTTGGTTGAACTTAGAAACTTTAGGCTTATCTAGAATCATGTTTAACTTTTTCTTCCCTTGAGCAAACTTCTCTAAGGACTGTTGCAAATAGGTGTTTTCTCGGGCTAACATAGCTTGAGATTCCATACTTTTGGCATATTCCTTTTTAGCAGCAGCAAGTTCTAGCCTAAGAGAAACACATGATGCACATGGTGTATCAGCAGACTTAGTAGAGGCAAGAGCAGATTTAACTTCTTTTATTTCAGATTCTAGACTAGCATAGTTCAAACAAGTAGCAGAATTAACCGGTGTTTTACTAGCAACATGTTCAAGGAGATTGTTCCTAATCTTGAGCAAACCAATTTGCTCCTTCAAGTCATCATTTTTACTAGTAAGCAAAGGACAATCTTCACAGTTTCTTATTTTATCATGCTCATACATTTCATTGATATTAGTAAACTTTTCTTTCCATTCTTTTAACTCAACTTCAAGCATGCCCATATTAATTTTGAGATCATAACAAGAAGAGCAAGCAGCACTAGCATTATAAGTGTCCCTAGCTTCTAAAGCACATGAATCAACTCTAGACTTGAGAAGCTTGATTTCAGCAAGATACGACTCACAAGCAAGACAAACATCCTCCTCAGGAATAATGGAGCGCAACCTAGCAATTTCTAGTGCCATATCCTGTTTTTCAGATTTTAATTTTTCAATTTTAAGTATGGATACCTTGCACTTTTTGTTAATGGTGATCATGAGATTTGCCATACGTTCTCTACTTACATCCTCATCATCAGAAGCATAGCTAGAAAGAGAGTCATCACTCAAGAAAGAAGAATCATCTATAGGAAGGACATCATCAGGATGTACCTTAGGATGCTTCAATGAGTCATCCTTTTCCTCAAGTGCCATGAGACACATGTCGAGGAAGAGGTCGTTAGTGTGGCAACACATACCGGAGAAGTCTTTGTCCTTCTTCTCCGTCACCGTCACATGATCATCTTCACTTCCGGAGTCAACATCGCTCAAGTGAGCTTCTTCGAGTGCAGCAAGGACATTATGAATGGCCTTGCGCATCACATCCTTGTTTCTTCCTCCTCGTCCTTCAGGCCTTTTTGACGTCTTTTCTCCTTTCTTTTTCAGCTTAGGGCAATTGACTCGAATGTGGTTGGGCTCTCCGCACTCAAAACAGATGATAGGACCAATCATCCTACCCCTCTTTCTCTCTCTTACATTGTTGTAGGCTCTGGTGAATTTCTTGGTAATTAGAGCTAGATCATTTTCAGGGATCTTCTCTAATTGGTCCTCAGTAATCGAATGCAAAGCAGCAAGGGACAAACCACCATAAATCAGAGCAGAATCAGCTGCAACGCCAGTAGGGGGATCAGTCACTAAAGCCACAGAGTGCTTGCGAACCTTACGGTGAACAAGATCCAACTCGTGGGTTTTTAGTTTGGAGTAAAGCTTCTGCATGGTAAGACTGCTCAGAGGAGCACTCTCTGTGATGGATGTGACTTTTATTTCCCAAATCTCAAGATCCAAGGCATTAAGTAAGTGTCGAGCTTTCTCATTATCATTAAGCTCCAGGCCAACAGAACGAAGATCAGAAGTGATCTTATCGAATCTTTTAAAGAATTCATCAATCGATTCTCCAGGATGCATTTCGAACTTCTGGTACTCCTTTTGATATTGATTCTGATGAACCAGTTTGATTTCAGAGCTACCTTCATGAAAGTTACATAGAGTGATCCAGATTTCATGGGCAGACTTGAGGTGTTTCACACGATTGAATTCACCTGGTCCTAACCCGGCAAGCAAGTAGTTTCGAGCACGAAAATTGGCATCCACATCTGCTTCATTGGCAGCAGTAATATTCACATCATCGGGCACGGTATAAGGATCTTTCACCTTTTTCCACACTTTGTACCCTTGCGACTGAAGATATGCCTCCATTCGTGCTTTCCAAGAAACAAAGTCTCCCCCATCAAAGATCGGTGGTTTTGACGAATATTTCTCCATAGCACTGTTCATCGCATGGTTAGGTTATGAGGAACTAACCTTGCTCTGATACCACTTGTAGGATCGGTACTGTGCTACAGAGGGGGGATGAATGTAGCAAGGATGCTTACTGCCAGCAAAAATAAAAAGCATACAAAACAATCGATTCTATGCACTTTAGACTAGAGATTATGAGAGAACTACCATGTATAGATCACGGTTCTCCTAATCTAGTTTAAGGAATCCTGAGAAAGCATATTTGTCTAGGGATGCAAGAACCCCATTACGAATCATTGCTTTCCTATCCATGTGCAACAAGATTCCTGCCTCAGTTCATGATTTATCTATCAACGAAAAAGGAAGGCAAGAAAGCACTCGGTCTGGAGATCCAAGATTCCTGCCTCAGTTCATGATCTATCTATCAACGAAAAAGGAAGGCAAGAAAGCATTCACAAAAATAAACCAATCACACACACAGAAGTTAGAAGAAGGTGAATCAAACTCTTCAGAACTCAAATCAAAATAGAAACACAAGCTAAAGCAATCACCCTTCCATAAATTGCAAGGAGATTACAGAAGCTCAAATTAATGAGCACCCAGATCTTAAGCAATCTCAATCTTTTCAACTTACATGGCACGAAAACAAACTGGTCTAATATCTCAAAGCTAAAAATTTTCTTTCTCTCAAAAAGTATATCTCATCTTGTCTATACCTCCCAATTTATAGAAAAGGAGGTGAGCTGGTTACCCCATAGGAAAAACCCAAAACACCCCTGAGATTAGTAACAACTGCTCTGCTTAATCTTAGCCGTTCATTTCTTTCTTGATTCCCACGAAGCTTCCTTGATTTCTGCCACGTACCTTGCTTCTGCACTCCCATG
>KE372926.1:201660-215898 GCA_000418225.1 Zizania latifolia
GAAACTACCGCCCGTCACTGGATCAGTAATGACGGGCGATAGTTGCCACACGTCACTCCCATTAGTGACGGATGGTAATTCAACCTGTCACTAATGGGGGTGCCCCCTCTTTAGTGGTGGACCAAATTACAACCCGTCACTAATAAGGCAATATCATTAATGCATCCAAAATGGCCCATCTCTAAAAGTGTATTAGTGATGCGTATCGATTATTCTAAAAATGTATTAGTGATGCGTATCGATTATCCATCAGTAAAGATCCATCACTAAAGACTATTTTTGTGGTAGTGTGTCAATATCTTATGCTTGATTAAAGTCCAAGCAAAGAAATCGCTCTTGGGTTCAGCATTTCCTTTCCAGAGCTGATGGTTAATCACCGGTTTGCACAGGCTTACAAATTGGCACCGATAGGCAGACTTGACGCTGAACTCCCCATTCGCTGTCCAATGCCAAGAAATGTCATCAGCCACCTGATGATCCAGAACTATGTTTTCAAGAGCCAGTGAGACTTGGATGAAATCCTACAATTGATGGATGGAGGAGACACTGCAGACGCTTCTAATCTAGCAACTATCAGCCAATGCCTGGTTTATAGTCAATTTTTTCCTGGTGCAGATAGCATAAAGATTCGGCGCAGAATGAAACAGCGGGGTCGAGCCCAACCACCGATCATGCCAGAAACTGGCCTTCTTGCCATCTCTGAGATGAATTATAGTAGAAGCTTGGAACAGGTCTTCATCTTTCAGTGAGCAAGGTGTTTTGAGGTCCAACCATGGCCTGGAGTCATCCCTCCATCTTAGACAGAGCCAGCAAAGTCTCAATGCTCGGCTCATGGAGCTAAGATTGATGATTCCTGCACCCCCAAACTCTTTCGTTAGACATGTTTGCTTCTAGTTGACAAGGCAAACTCCAGTAGAGCCGTTCTACGAGTCATTCTTACCCCATAAGAATTCTCGGCTGATCTTGTCTAGTTGTTTAATCAACCATTTGTTTTCAGGGAAAACCGAAAGATGAAAAATGAGAATTACTGATAAGAATGATTCGATAAGAGATAAACGTCCTGCCTTACTTAGCAGTTTACCTTTCCAACTCGCAATCTTACTTACTGCCTTGTCGATTAGGGGCTAAAAAAGATTTTTCCGAGTCCTGCCAATGTGAAGTGGTAGACCAAGATATTTGCACAGGAACCTAGCAATTTTGGTCGGGAAAGCATTCTGAATATTATCAAGATCAATGTTGTCACAACGAATAGGGAAGCATTTTGTCTTGTCAAAGTTAATTCTAAGCCTCGATGCATTGCCGAAGGTGTCAAGCAATTGTTTCATACAGTGGGATTCAAGCGGGCAAGTATTGAGGAAGAAACCCACATCGTCTACATAAAAGGATGCTCGTGTCTTAATATTACTGTTGCTCAAAGGTAGTAGCAGCCTTTTGTTTTCAACGAGGTTGATCATCCTTTGAAGTGGGTCGATTGCCAACAGAAATAACATTGGGGACAAAGGATCGCCCTACCGAACACCTTTACCATGGAAGAAAGGCTCGCCGGTAGCACCATTTAGGACAATGGACGATGAAGAGGAGTAAAACAGCTGGCAGATCCAAGTTATCCATCTTGGACCAAACCCACGATGTTGTAACACTTCTATCAAGAAAGGCCAGCTTATAGAATCAAAAGCTTTAGATATGTCCAATTTTATGAAAAGCGACGGAATCCTCAATTTTTGAAGCTTTTTAAGGTAACCTTGAACCAGGAGGAAATTGTCATGTAGCCCACGACACTTTATGAAAGCTGATTGGTTGTGGTCTATCAACTGATCAAGAAAAGGGGCTAACCTCAGAGCAAGCAACTTGGTGACAATCTTGGTGAAGCTGTGGGTGAGGCTGATTGGTCTAAAGCTACTTGGAGAGTTGGCTGCTGCGGTCTTCAGGAAAAGTATGATGTTTGCTGAATTTAGAAGGTGAAGGTTGTGGGAGCCATTCTCAAAGAAGTGGTTAACTGCTCTCCAAAGATCGATTTTGATCACATGCCAGCATTTTTTGTAAAAGTTATTTATGTAACCGTCCGGTCCTAGAGCTTTGTCTGGCGGCAGGGCTTCTATGGCAGCATGTAGCTCCTGAAGAGTGACTGGCCGGTCTAAAGAGTGGAGGTCCACATTTGCCGGGTAGAGTGTACTGAGGGATACAGAGCAGAGGCATGAGCCGTGATGGCCGAGCCGATCATTGAAGAAATTGTAGAGGATCTTAGCTTTTGCATCATGATCAGAAAAAGCACACCATCCACCTATAGTACCAGGATAAAATTAGAGGTGCGGCGGCTGTTCATTTTAATGTGGAATAGCTTGGAGTTTGCATTGCCGTGATTGAGCCGACAGATTCTTGAGCGCTGCTTCCACATGATTTTTTGAATAGTTGCTAGCCCAAGTAACTGCTTTTTGAGGTCAGAGCGGAGGGCTTTTTCATCAATCGACAGTGTTCTAGTCTCTTGAGCTCTATCGAGAAGCAGGATGACCTTTGTAGCTATCTGAAAATGCAGCTTCAGGTCGCCGATTATGCCTGAGTTCCATCCTTTCAAAGAGCGCGCTAGGCGTTTGAGCTTGAGATGAAGATTGAGCACTAGATCCGCCGGCTCAGATAGAGGCAAACACCAAGACTCCATAACCAAAGGCAGGAAATCGTCCCTTCCAAGCTAGAGCTTCTCAAAGCGAAAACAAGAGGGATGCGAGGGGGATGGGAGCTTGGAGATGAACAGCGGTGCATGATCGGAGAATGATGAGGAAAGAGCCATGAGGCAGCTCCCAGGATTTGCAGATAGCCAGTCTGCTAATGCAAATACATGATCAATTTTAGAGAGCATCGGGTTATCAGTGTTACTACTCCACGTGAAACGGCAACCATGCAGCTTAATGATCTTGAGCGACAGCGAGTTGATTGTTGTGCAGAAACTGTTGAGAAGCCCCCCATTGATTTGCCCTATGTTTTTGTCAGCCGCTTTGAAGATGAGATTGAAATCACCGAGCAACAACCAACAATTCAGCGCTGAATTACTAAGTGCTACAAGCTCATCAAGGAAGGCGAGCTTATCCGTGACATCTTGAGGTCCATACACGCCAATGATGGACCAAAGCTTGTTGTCCCACTTGTTGGGAATGTTGGCAGTGATGGTGTGAATGGCCTGTTGCTGGAGCCCGATTTGAACAAGGGTTCTGTCTCTTGCCAACAGGATACCACCTCTCGTACCAATCGCAGGGAGGTAAATGAAGGAGTCTGTAAAGCGACTTCCCAGCAAGTTATTGACTAGGTGATGATCAATCATCAGCCATCTTGGTTTCTTGCAAGCACACAATTGCTGGATGTAGGGAATTGAAATACTGATGAAAAGCCAACTACTTGGCCAGGGAGTTTAATCCCCTAACATTCCATCTTAAAATCTTAAGTTTATTAGCTGACATAAAATAGTGGCAAAAGCAACAACTTTGTGGTAGAAATCACAACAGAATCTACTAACACTTCGTACAACCAAAACATCCAAATGCTAGAAAGAAATTGTTGCAACTAAGGGACTCACAGGAGCAGAGAGTGGTAGGCCATCTGGAGGATCTTAAGCTCGGCTTCTGCTGCACTCCCGACCCGTGCCTTAGGCCTCCATCTGCTGGAAGGAGGTGGAGGCTGCATTGGAGGAGTGGTTCTTCTTTAGGATGTCCTGGCCTCCTCCGACTGTCACCAGCTCGCGGATCGCCTGGATTGCCGATGGGCTCAGTGGTTGCTTGAACAACGAGGCCAACTTCTGCGAGTTGGATTCATTTGATGAATCAGCAATCCCAAGTTTCTTAACTAACACTTGTAAAGCAAGAGATGACGGTCCTTTGCCGTCCGAGTTCTTGGCCGCTAAACGTGCACTACGGTGACCCACAACTGGAGTGGGTTTATTCTGCCTAGTCCGTTGTACCTTAGGGGGTGTTGGAAAGAGCGCTTGGGGTAGAGTTGTGGTGATCTCGGCCAGGAAATCTTCAAGTCTGCCATGGAACTCACCTGCAGCTATGAGCAACGCCCTAGAAAAGTTCCCAACGTGGTCATCTCGAGGTTCTAGAATCTAATCAGAGCAAGACAGATGAGTGCAGGTCATACAGTTGGCAGCTTCTAGTTGCATGGGGTCGATTCTATTATTGACCAAATCTAGCAAAAAACAGTTTAGACTACGAAGCTGGATAGGGTCAATTGTGCTCTGGTCCTTGCTTGGGACAAATACCTTATCAGTGGGAGCGCTGTTGGACAGGAGGCAACGATGGCCACCTGAATCACTCGAGGTGGATCTTCCTCTCGCTGTAGACAGACAGACGACCGTGTCATCTTTGCAGCCGATGCGTGCCCAAATGGAGCGTGCATGACGATGGTGTGGCTGGTAGTAGTCACGGTCACCATCATCTTCATCATCCTCGTGGTCCCGATGGCACTGATGTCGCTGGTTGCAGTGACGTTCATCCAGTGGTGGCGCTCGGACATCTTCGCCATCAGGCACACCCAAGCACCACTCGAAGCTGTGGGAGTGTGGCTGGCTAACATGAGATGCAAAAGAGTAGTCTTTTACTATATCCATATGAATCAACACCTTATAAGTACGACCAAGCTTAGCACCATTTACAGTTGCATCATATGGTTTAGCTTGAACCTAGGGGATGTTGATAGTGCCCTGGACAGGGTCAGGGTTAGCAACAGTAAGCCAAACCATTTTAGGGATGCGCTCTGGGTTGTGGCACCAGGCCCAGGGATCATATGTCTGGGTTTCGTTGCCCCTCCTCGAGTAGTCTTCGAAGTAGTGAACGGCACAGAAACACCCAATGAGGTGGGCAACCGGCGACTCTGTCAATGCATGCATTAGCAGCCCTTCTATGCAGAGCCAGACATGGAATGGCAGGGTCGCCGGGCGCACGTGGAGTTTGACGTCCCACGGGCAGATGGTGTATGTGCAGCCATTGATGGCCATCATCCTCGCTTCAAGGGCAGCCTCCTTCACTGTAGCATTTGAACAGGTGACTAGGAAATCTTCTAGAAAGAAGTGTGTCACCTAGAAGTGCATCTAGGTACGGCTGACGCCGTAGAAGACGTGGAAGTCATTAGCAAAGTGTCCAAGATCCGACTTGCTTCTGCCGGCTATGATGTCGATCTCCCACACAACTAGGGAGTGGATGGAGAAGCGCTCAACCTTGCCATCAATCTTTCCGGTGGTGGAGATGAAGCAGGAGTCCTCCAATGGCCGACGCATAGCCGAACCCAGGGATGCTGCTCACTCCGACGGGGATCCATGTCGGGGGGCTGTTGGTTTGGGAGTGGTGTGAGCTGCTAGACGGTAGTGGCGAAGGTTGGTGAGTTCGGAGAGCGGATTCTGTAGCACTGGCAACCCTTTTATTGTGGGGATTTAGCTTTGAATTGCAAACAGTGGAGATATGGCCGAATTTATTGTACTTCTAGCACCTCGCTTTGTACTGGCACTGTGCAACTCGGTGTGAGAACGATAAGCGGTTGAAGCATTTACCTCTCATATAGCCTCAAGGAACTTTCTGTGCTGGTATGAAATCTGAGTTTGGACAACTGGTGGATTTGGCAGAGGTGTAACCTGTTGTTTCTTTCTCCACCAGAACTTGGGTTTAATAGGTGTCCAACCTCTTTCTGCTCTAGGGCCCAGGTGCTCATGTACATTTGAAATAGGAGGAACAATCCTTGTTGCAGCCGGACGAACATTATCTCCATGTGGCTGAGATTGAATGCTGGGCGACTTACCAACAGGCAGAGGGACTTTCTAATTGCCGTTGAAGCAGGCAATAACTGCGGGCATACCGGGGTTGGCAGCAGCGCCCTTGAATTTTGCTTCTCGCCATTCACATGAATCTTCACCCTGTCTGCGCCATTAACAAAGCCTGGGGCGAAGCCACAGGTGGATTTCTTTGAATGGTCAGGAGGAGGCTGAGAGGGTTTAAGGGAAAGCAGATCTACCTTGCTCGGGTGGAGATCTGCCGACGCTTGATTTGGGGTGGATTTGCGGTTGCTTCAGCTGGATCTGGGGAGCCTGGCTGCCAGGGAGGAGGTTCCTTAGGCACTCCAATGAGCTCAAAGAGAGAGAGGGGGTGGGGTTCAGGTACTTCCTCCGGTGAGCAGGAGTCACAGAGGGACGGTGGAGAGAACAGAGCCAGGGGTGGGGATGGGGTGGGGGACGAAACTGGTAGCACGGACAACTAGAGCCATCCCCCTACTTCTTCAGCCACTTTGGTTTTGCTTTAGACCCAAATGAACGATGAACTAGTATGACCCAACAAGCCAACAGTTTCTATCAGAAAATTAATGAAGTGGCTGGTTTTTCAGATATACAAGTTTGCTTCATATCATATGAAACTGAGTTCTTTTCAGCACAGATATCAAAAGAAAACAGGGACGAGAACAATTGAATGCTGAACAATATCTATGATCAAGTAGATTACTGGAAACAAAACCTTGAAGTCAACTAGTTAGCAAACTTTGCAGTAGGTACTACTGGACACCTATAGCTATAAAAAACTTGGTACCATATGTTTGCAGTTTGACTACATATCTGAATCACCTGAGAAAGATATTTAGTCTATGCAGTGAACAGTTCCATGACACAGTAAGATATGCATTTACAAATGTCGTCTATTGTAAAGGCATGATGCCAAGATAATATCGAGATATCTATAATCTATCTATGATTTACACATGCTACTTTATTATGGCAAATCCATTATGTGCTGTCACTTTCCAACATAGTGTCTATACTGCAATATAGATAGAGTATTCTATTAGCATATTTACCCATGCATTACAACAGATCTCATATAAACAAGCTTTCTCCAAATCAATGAAAACCATATGTAGATCCTTTTTTCCGCTCACAATATCGCTCCATAACTTGTCTTATTAAGAAAATTGCTTCTACGGTTGACCTTCCAAGCATGAAAACAAATCGATTCATAGAGAATCATGTCATTCCTCTCAAATGATGCTATATAACTCTCTCTCATAGCTTCATAGTATGGCTCATCAACTTAATCCCTATGTAATTAGTACAACTTTAAATATCCCCCTTATTCTTGTAGATCGGTACCAATATACTTCTCCACTCTTCATACATATTTTTTGATTGAAAAATATTATTAAACAACATGGTTAGCTATATTATGGCTATATTCCTAAGACATTTCCACACCTTTAATTGGATACCATCAAGGCCTATCGTCTTACCCTTTTTCATCCTCTTCAATGCCTCTCTGACCTCAGATTCTTGGATCCTCCTCACAAAGCGTCTATTGGTATCATCAAAAGAGTCGTCCAACTAAAATGTTATATTCTCATTCTCACCTTTGAACAACTTATTAAAATACTCTTGCCATCTATATTTGATCTTATCCTCCTTCACCAAAAGTTGCCCCCTCTCATCTTTAATGCACTTAACTTGGTTGAAGTCTCTCGTCTTCTTCTCACGGACCCTAGCTATCCTATAGATGTCCTCCTCTCCTTTCGTACTCAGTCGTTGGTAAAGGTCCTCGTAAGCCCAACCCTTTGCATCGCTCACAACTTGTTTTGTGGTCTTCTTTGCCACCTCGTACTTTTCTATGTTGTCCATACTCCTATCATGGTACAAGCACCTATAGCATTCTTACTTCTCCTTAAAAGCCATTTGGAGTTTGGACGGCCTCGTTCCACCACCAAGTATCTTTAGATTCATATTCGCTCTCTTTGGTCATTCCAATCACCTCTGAAGACACCTTCCGAATGCAGGTTGCTATCTTCTCTCACATGTTGTTTGTGTCATCTTCTTCCTTCCAAGAGCCCTCTTCGATAACATTTTCCTTAAAAGACATCTTTTTTCTCTCCTTTTAGTTTCCACCATTTTGTTCTTGCAATCTTAGCTTGTTTATCCTTATGGACACGCACCCGATAACAAAAATTGGCAAGCACAAGCTTATGTTGAGAAACAATACACTCTCTAAATATCACCTTACAATCCAAGCATGATCGTCTATCCTCTCTTCTTGTTAGGGTAAAATTGATCTAGCTAGAGTGTTGGCCACTACTAAAGATTAATAAATAAGACTATCTCTTTGTAAAGAAAGTGTTGGCTATCATCGGGTCAAAAACTGTAGCAAAGTTCAAGACTTCCTCTCCCTCCTGATTCTTACTACCATGCATACTCAAAACCTCCATGTGCTACCTCAAAACCTTGTCTTGTAAATACCTGCCCTTGTTATACCTACAAGACCATTGAGATCTCATATAAAAAGCTCTAACCATGTCATCTAAGTCTTTCCAGAATAGTCCCTTCCCTTTGTTGCTGCAAAAATAGAACCAAAAACTATCATCAAAATTAATAGAGATTAACTCAATCAGTGGCATATTTAAAATGAACTCAAAAAATTGTGTTGACTTTATCACTAAAGTATGTGCAGGTAAGTTGATGCCATGTGCCAAAAGTATTCGTCGTGCACAAAATTTGAAGATCAGCCTCCAGGAAAGCCCCTCGACAACACTCCGATTCTTTAAGCAAGGGCCACCACTATGAATATTGGAAATAAGTTAAAATCAGCAATCCATGTAACTTAAGGGCAACACCTAAATGAATATCTAGATAAGCAACAAAACGTTGGAAATGATTGCAGATTTTGAAGGTATGGTGGGTGCGCAGAACAAGATTCAACATGACCTCCATGTACGATGCACACCTTCAACTGCTTGTCACTACACTACTACAGGTTGGGGAAAAGCCTCCTTTAGATGTTCATACTGTTGCATTGATTTCATAAATGGGTTTGAATAGCCAAGAGAACTCACAGTTTGTAAAAGGCACTGTGCTGCTTCTTGTGCACCTTTTCTTGTACTCCCTCCATTTCTGAATATAAGTCATTCTGGTATTTTTTAGATTCATCTATAGATCAATGAATCTAGACACATATTTTTCTTGTACTCCATCCGTTTCTGAATGTAAGTCATTCTGGCATTTTCTAGATTCATCTATAGATCAATGAATCTAGACACACACTTTTGTGTGTCTAGATTCATTGATCTATAGATGAATCTAGAAAATGCCAGAATGACTTACATTCAGAAACGGAGGTAGTGGAACAGAAAACAAGTGTAGACTTCCCTCTTGAATGTTGCATCAGCATATCTGTATAAATATTCTCATTAATTTTGAGTCCTAAAATTCTGCTAACTTTACATACTTTATGTGCAGTCCAATTGACAAATAGATGGATATTACTCACCGAAAATGAAACTTTGGAGCCTATACATATCGAAAAAATAAAGAAAATAAATACCAGATTTGATTCAGTAATCCTGAAAAAAATGTTCTTTATGGTGATATCATATTCATTTTTATATTTTTTCTTGGATTCAGATTCGAAAACGATGCCCTAGATATGGATACTATCAGATACGAATACAGATCAAATATAAATCAGAACAAATAAGGTTATGGATATTTATCAGAACAAGAAAATTATCTGGGCAAACAACAAATGCTCTCCAAATTCGGATTTTTCTTGAATTCCAAATTCTTTCGAAAGATCTCCTTTTTTAAAATCCTAAAGAAAATGTTAGATTTACAACCATAAAAATCCTCCAGTTTCTAAAATTTCCAAATTTTGAAAATTTTACAAAAACCTTTTTTCTTTTTTTTTCTTTCTTCTCTCTTCTCTCTTTTATCTCTTTTATCTTTCTTCATTTCCCCTATCTTTTCCTGCACACAAGGCAGCGCTGGTCGCACGACACGTGAGGGGGCACAAGGCGAGCGAGCACAGGGCGGGGTAAGCATGGCTGCCCAAGGCGGTGGGCAGGGAGACAGCCAAGACGAAAATAGGCCTAATGGGCTATTTATTTCGGATAATCTAAATATGAGTTATCCGGAATATGATTACCTAAATCTATATCTATTGGATACAAGCATTGTCATATCTGTATCTAGGAAAAAAATCCATATATGAAATTATCCGATCCAAAACTATCCGTATCTATTTTTAAGTCTTCCGTACGGAAAATGTCCAAACAGGAAGTCATTCCTTGCTAGAGCATAACCTAAATAGCACAATGAACAGATATGGATTAGGCCAAACTTATCAATTGCTGGCAAAGTGTTATAAAAACCATCATTGTACATGATAGGTAATCAGTACAACAATTTCATGTGTTCATGGTTTTATGGAGTAGCACAAAAATTATGATTATTCAAACATAATTTCGTGACGGATTATGTGAGGAAGTTGCAGCCGTTTTATGGAGGACAGAGGTCATGACAGTTTTTTCTTGCTTTGACATAAATAAATCCAATGTAACTCCCACTTCTTATGCCTCAACGAGTATTTTATCTAAATTTCTTTTACACTTTGCTTTTTTACACATTGCAACATAATGATAAATAAGAATCATACCAAAAACCTTGTTGTCAACTTCGCTTGCCTCATCTCTTCTCGAAATCTGTAAAAGGAACATATAAATAACCAAGTTCTATTGGTGGTATCTTTGATGTAAGTTTCCTTTGTAACCTTTTTATTCCTTCAGGCGGTAATACAAGCCACTCCACTGAGATGCCAACATGCTAAGATGTAAGCTCCTTTTAACAAACATAATCAGATAATGTAAAAAGGACACATGTTGGCAGCATAGTGCATTGAGTTACTAACTTATATACTCAATATTAGGGATAGTGGCACCATAGTTATTAAAATGGTAAGGCGAGGCGAGGTGGTGAACTACCGCCTAAGCGGTAAGGCGTGAGGCGACACGACGCCTTATGCCCATAGAAAATATAGGATTTAGAAAAAATATTAATAGATAAGTAGCAAATTTCAATTCTAAATAGCAATAGCAATATAGGCATAGTTGTTAAGGCGTCGCCTAATTGTCGCCTAATCAACGATTAGGCGTCCAGGCAACCGGCCATCGATGCCACAACCGATGACTCGCCTCATGGTTTGGCGTCCGCTTAATTGTGTTTGGCGTCTGTCTTAGTAGATATGGCATCCGCCTAATCGTGTTTAGCGCCGCGCAGACGCCATATTGCTTCACATGGACACTAGACGGTGGTGACGATGGAATGCCTGACGTGGAGAAGCAACGAGTCGAAGCCTGTTTTCTGTGTTCCCACCACTGGATCCATGCCGCCGCCGCTGGATCCACACCACCGTCGCTTGGGACCGTGTCGCCGTCGCCGAGTTGAGACCGCGACGCTGCCGGCCACCACCTGAACGAGAGAAGAATGCAGGAATTTGAGAGAGAATGAGAGGGACAGAGAGAGGAGGCGTTGAATGATAGAAGAAAAGAAGTGAGAAAGAAAAGAGACAGAAGGAAAGAGATAGAGAGATGCAGAGAGAGAGAGAGGAGGCGTGGAATGAGACAGAAGGAAAGAGATAAAGAGAGATGCACAGATCGTGTGCCTATAGATCTACACCTTATGGATTGGAGATTTGAAAAAGATATTAAAAGGAAACAATTGCTTAATTATAGTATTGATTTCTAATATAATTGTGCAATATTGCTGCCATATCATTTCTATGAAGTGAGTATGGCGTCGCCTTGCCGCACGCCATACTCGCCTAAAAGGTGTGAAGGTGGTCAGGTGCCTCACCTCGCCACATCGTTGTAATAACTATGAATATAGGGTCTGTTTGTTTTAGCTTCTGCCAGCTACAACTACTAGAATCTGAAGCGGAAATAAACAGTCTAAATTCTAGACCCAGATTATGAGAATCAGTAGTTACAGAATCTAGAAATAAACTAGAATCTAGAAACTGAAAAACACCAACTTGTTCAAATTCTAATCAGCTAGATACTCAGACCAGCCATCTACTAAGAATCTTCAGTTAAAACAAATAGGCCCATAGCATGATAAAAATAATAATACAATACCAAAAAACAATATTGTAACTTTAGATGCCTTACAAAACTAAAAAATATATAGTTAAAATTGAAATAGCATATTTAAAATTCTATCTAACAATATATTTAATAGTATATTTAAAATTCAGTTCAATAGCTCATTCACATAAGACTAATCCAATAGCCCATTAAAGACCCACTAGGTTTTTCATCCCTAAACCCTAACCTAGCACCAACACCTCTCCCCACTTCAGTTCTTCACTCCTCACAGTCACTGCCTCCTCTTCCCTCTTCTCTCTCTCCTTTTCTGCGCCTTGCCTCACCACTCACCGTGGCGCGTATTGCCTCACCGCACACGGCTTGCGTCCAACCCCAGCACACAGTGCTTGCGCCCAGCCCTGCCATGCCACGCTGCACCTGATCCATGTCGCGTTGTGCCCTCTTCGCGCCACACTACTCGACGAAACCGCCACCCTCACTCTCGGTTATAAGAATGAAACTACTAAAGAGCAACACTCGAGACACCTTACCCTCATTGACCACCTTGGCGCTAAAGCGACGCTTTAGCGATGCCTCAATAACTATGAGTGGCACAAACTGCTATGAATCATACATTTGCCAAAGGAGCTGATTTCATTGCGTCAAGTCTAGAAAGCATTTTTATTCTACTGACTGCTTCTAGGGCAGCACTGCGAGGATCATTGAGAAGATGAACTTCATCAATAAGGTTATAAGGACCAGATCAATGTCACTGAAGAAACTCAATCCACCCTCTCTTATTCCATGACGACTCACATAATCAAACTTCTGCAAACATAACGGTGTTGGTTAAAAACAAGGAAATGGCTAGCATTTGTGTCGGTCCTCTTTATAGAATGCGCGAAGCAAAACATGCAGTGACATAGACCTCAGGAGTTGTGAGACTTAAATCAGAATGCAGAGCTTGAACAGCATGGTCTTGTCACTCTGATGAGAGGAACCTTGAGAGGAGCCTCAGAATGCAGAGCTTAAAAAGCACGGTCTTGCCACTCCTAGTAGGCGAAGAGAATCAAGAGATAATCATGTTTACACATCCGAGAGAAAGCACGTAGGAAAGCACTCGCTCTGCAATGAATTGAAATATCTGCACGGAAGCCAGAATATCAGTTTTAACCCCCATACCAACTCCTTCATGCTGAATCATGCAGCAGAGCACTCGACGTTCCATACCACAATCCACAATAGTGCACACCGAGGCTAAATGACACATCTCAAGCTACTGAATGTATCTGCTGTAGGACTGAAACTAGCGACCAGAGGGGGGTGAATGGGCGCAAACAAAAATACAGCAGATAAAACAAACTCCTGAAACTTGAGTATCGGTCTTGCAAGTGACTCGATGAGATTCCGTCCACGACTGGACAAGTAAAAGTCACACCCAGCAAGTTGATACTAAAACTTCAGGAAAAACTTCCTTAAACTCAAGTATCCAACTTGCAAGTGACTCAATGAGATTATGCACAAGACTATGCCACAATAGTAACACCAGGCAAGTCGAAACACAACCTCCACAGTCAAAACCCCAAAAGAACCAAAACTCCTCAACCTCCGGTATTACGCTTGCAAGTGATCTCGATAAAGCTCAGTGCACGACTGTGCTAAAATGGTCCACTTTCAAAACAAGGTGATACAATCCTCGAAAAGATAAACGCCGAAAAGAAACGCCGCACGTAGAGACAAGTGTAAATCGGTCTACCAAAATGCACCAACTAGTGTGACAAGCGTTCTATAGAAAAAGATACGTCCAAAACACTCAAATGCAAAAAACGAACACTTGGTGAGCGAACACGGTGTCATTTCATCAGACACATACCATGCAGTCTAAAATCAAGTGTACGTAGGCATTAAATAAAAAACATAGGCTGCAGTGTGAAAACTCTTTGAAGCATTTTGTCAAACAGATGGTGAGCAGGAGAAGTATACTGCAGATCTTATGGAGAGGATGGCCGGAGAAGCTCGTGCTGTGCAGTGCCGTCGCCGTGCGTCGCCGTTGCCGCCGGTGTGACCTCATGCGAGCATATCTACTTAGCCATGGCTCGGACATTTGGGACATTTGTGTTCATCCCACGTTCTCTGTGTGACCTCATGCTGAGCGCAGTACTCCTGTTATTGTTGCATAGCATGAGCTCAATAACAAGGCGGTGAACATTCTTTTCTCTGGCTTAGATCCTATCGAGTTTGAGAGAGTGAGCCATCTCGACACAGTGTTGGATCAGGGTAGGCGACCAGAGGGGGGGTGAATGGTCGAAAACAAATTTTCACAGGGTAAAAACGAAACTTCAGATGAATCCGTGTTCGACCCACAAGTGACCCTAAAAT
>KE372926.1:244700-254822 GCA_000418225.1 Zizania latifolia
TCATCACCCGGTTGACAAGCACTCATCACCTCATGGTTCATACCATGACTCCTCAGCTTCCCCATAACCCAACAGTGGTATCAGAGCCTACGTGCGTAGTGTTCGATCTGAATCGATCACATATAGGTGATATGTGGTGGAAATAGATTAGATCTATTTTTCTTGCGTCGGATTTTCAGAAGTTCTGGGTGTGACCCTGAAGTTCCGGGCCGAAATAATTTTCGTATAGAAGGTTATTTTTGGAAGTTCCGGGTTAAAATAAATTCGATACAGAAGGTTGATTTCGGAAGTTCCAGCCTTGAGTCGAAAGTTTCGGGCCCTTCGACTGGAAGTTCTGGGCCTTTGAGCTAGATGTTCCGGAACCAGTTTCCAGTCACGTGTAGATTCGATACCTAACTTGTTTTTGCAGAGAATGTTGTGACTAGTATGGCCTTGTGATGTATATGATGCATGCATGTAATTTTCATGGCCTACGTGTCATGGTTAATTACAGCCCAAGGCTTTTTAAATGTTGTACGACCTGCGTGTCAACATATGATGCTTCTGCTCATGTAATTAGTATAGTGCTATTAGATGTAATAGACTAATACAAGTTCATGGAGACTTGAAGCGTGATGACCCGAAGGACAGGAAACATGGAGATGGAGATCACCATGTGAAAAGGGCTATACTATGTCACAGTTAATATGATTGCCTGTGATATTTACTTATGTTCCTGTCATACTATTCTTCTATGTTTCTGTGTGCGGTAGGCATCGTTACCATGTTAGAATAGTTTTCCTCAGAAAATTAAGAATTTTGATGCCCTTTCCAATAACTGCACCTACAAAGGTTTTAATCATTGTATGGTGGGTCTGCCAAAGCAGCGTGCCATCTTTTATCTTGACCAGTTAGGGTGGATGTCGGACAACCATATGCATAGTATTGGTTTGCTTAACAAAGCTATCAAAACGGTTTTAGGCTTTGGGGCATGGAGTTGGGCGTCGAGGCATAGGATGCTACCCCAATAAACAAGAGTCACATAGGATGTGATTAGCAAGTTATTGCTTATCTATGTCACTAATCTTCTAGCAGTGATGCCAAAGCTTAGTAGGAGTTAGTTGAATTTGGATCTTATCCCACTATGTGTCGTTAGAGGGAAAACGATCATTTTACATATAGTGGAACATCTTTTATTTAATAGAAGATTCACATAGCATAGTGCTGAAACTTGCATTTTTATTGTAGATCATGGCACCTGCTGCTAAGAACACTTCCACTTTTAATTTGCGATCAATTCTTGAAAAGGAAAAGCTTTCTAGAACAAACTTTATTGACTGGTATAGAAACTTGAGAATTGTTCTCAAGTAAGAGAAAAAGGAATATGTTCTAGAGCAACCCCATCCTGATGAACCAAAAGATGATGCATCTACCATGGATAAGCGAGCTTATGAGAAGCACGCCAATGATTCAATTGATGTCAGCTGTCTCATACTTGCCTATATGTCCTCTAAGTTTTAGAAGCAATATGAGGACAGGGATGCCTACGATATGATCGTAGGACTCAAATGCATGTTTGAGAACCAAGCACAGACTGAGAGGTACAACATCTCAAAGTCGTTGTTTGCATGTAGGTTGGCGGAAGGCAGCCCGGTCAGTCCTCATGTGATCAAGATGATTGGTTACATTGAGAGCTTGAAAAAACTTGATTTTCCCCTTGACTAAGAGTTGGCCACGGATATAATTCTCCAGTCGCTCCCTATGAGCTTAGAGCCGTTCATTTTGAATTTTCATTTGAACAGCATGGAGAAAAGCATGGCTGAATTGTATGGGATGCTAAAGACTACTGAGGATAGCATTAAAAAGAATTCTAGTCATGTGATGATGGTTCAGAAGAATAGCAAGAAGAGAAAATACAAGGGAAAGGCTAAAGCTTCAGATGTGATCTCGAGCTCTAAGTCTAAACCAGCTGGAAAGTCCAAGACTGACCCTGCTACTTCTGACACCTACCACCACTGCCATAAGTCTGGTCATTGACGGAGGAATTGCAAGTTGTACTTGGAAGAACTCAAGAAAAAGAAAGGAAGTGTGACTTCTATTTCAGGTATAAATGTTATTAAAATTAATCTTGCTACAGAAGTTCTGGAAGTTCCGGGTCGAAATAAATTTAATACAGAAGGTTATTTTTGGAAGTTTCGGTTAGAACCGGAAGTTCCAGTCCAGGCGAACAGATTAGATCTGTTGGGCTTTAATACAGATTAAAGGCCCATGACAGGACACTATATAAAGAGAGGTGGGGCAAGCATAAAAAGGTTGCTGGTTGTTGTTGCCATTGCTGCTATTGCTCCTGGTTGAGAGCCCTAGCCTTCACCTCTCTTCTCTCCTCGATTGCAATTGTTGTGTCGCGAGTGGTGCTAGCACCCGGCGCGAGGTGATCCTATCCCTAGATGTGTGGATACCGTGGAGGCAATACTCCAATAGTGGTGCTCGTCGTCTTCTTTCCGTGGAGTTCGCCGGATCATGGGATCGCGTCGTCTTCATCGCCGGATCGCCGACGAACCAATAAAGCCGGGAGGAGCAGGTCGAGGACGCGCTTCGTCGACTCTACTTCCGCTGCCCAAGCGCGTCTCGAGGCTCAAGGTAACGATCCATGATCATATCACACGCATGGTTCCTGGGCTAACGGGGTAAATTTTTAAAATTAAGCGCTAGCGTAGCCTCCCCATAACCCAACACTTGCTACGCCGTCTGTGCTGCTCGGTTCGTCAGCAAGCTCCTATCGAGCCGGTTCGGTTCCGATTGCCGCCGCGCGCGACGTGTTCGATGAAACTCCCCGGTAAGGGCTACTCACCCGCGATCACTCGATTTCCTCTATAGGGACCCGACGCGATGGCGACGATGGGGCATCTCGGTGACCCGTACGCGCTGCGCTCCATCTCTGACTTGCCCCCGCCTTTCTGCTCCTTTTTTGGATTCAGGTGCCGAGGTCCGTGCGATGTATTACTGTGCACACGCCAATCAAGGCGGTTGCGGTGTCTGCACAGTGCATTTCTATGTAGTTTCGCTTGGTTCGGTTGCATGATCGCGCTGATACATTCAGTTGCTTGAGATGTGTCGTTTAGCCTCGGTGTGCACTATTGTGAATTGTGGTATGGAACGTTGAGTGCTCCGCTGCATGATTTAGCATGAAGGAGTTGGTATGGGGGTTTAAACTGATATTCTGGCTTCCGTGCAGATATTTCAATTCATTACAGAGCGAGTGCTTTCCTACGTGCTTTCTCTCCGATGTGTAAACATGGTTATCTCTTGATTCTCGTTGCCTACTAGGAGTGGCAAGACCGTGCTTTTTAAGCTCTACATTCTGAGGCTCCTCTCAAGGTTCCTCTCGTCAGAGTGACAAGACCGTGCTGTTCAAGCTCTGCATTCTGATTTAAGTCTCACAACTCCTGAGGTCTATGTCATTGCATGTTTTGCTTCGCACATTCTATAAAGAGGACCGACACAAATGCTTGCCATTTCCTTCTTTTTAACCAACACCGTTATGTTTGCAGAAGTTTGATTCTGTGAGTCGTCATGGAATAAGAGAGGGTGGATTGGGTTTCTTCAGTGACATTGATCTAGTCCTTATAACCTTATTGATGAAGTTCATCTTCTCACTGATCCTCGCGGTGCTGCCCTAGAAGCAGTGGTCAGTAGAATAAAAATGCTTTCTAGACTTGACGCAATGAAATCAGGTCCTTTGGCAAATGTATGATTCATAGCAGTTTGTGCCACTCAGTTATTGAGGCATCGCTAAAGCGTCGCTTTAGCGCCAAGGTGGTCGATGAGGGTAAGGTGTCTCGAGTGTTGCTCTTCAGCAGTTTCAGTCTTGTAACCGAGAGTGAGGGCGGCGGTTTCGTCGAGCAGTGCAGCGCGAAGAGGGCACGGCGTGACATAGATCGGGTGCAGCGTGGCACGGTAGGGCTGGGCACAAGTGGTGTGTGCTGGGGTTGGGCGCAAGCGGTGTGTGGCGAGGCAAGGCGCAGAAAAGGGGGGAGAAGAGGGAAGAGGAGGTAGTGACTGTGAGGAGTGAAGAACTGAAGTGGGGAGGGGTGTAGGTGCTAGGTTAGGGTTTAGGGATGCTAGGTTAGGGTTTAGGGATGAAAAACCTAGTGAGCCTTAAACGGGAGACGACGTAATCGGTTGCACGACTCTAACTCATTTTTCAAAATTTGTTTAGAATGAGGTAAGAAACAAGAGACTCTTGAAAAACCAAATAAAATAATAAGAATACTCTAACTCGTTTTTTAAAATTTGTTTAGAATGAGATAAGTAACAAAGAACATTAATTTAAAAAGTGAAATAAAAAGAATGTAATGAGTATAATGTTATAACGAACGAGTGTACATACAACGTGAAATTTAATAACCATAGGAATGGAACATATGAATATAACTGAAACAATTTCTCTTAGATGATTTTATAAACTAAAATTTAATAACCATTTGAATGTAACCTAATGTACGTTGAACATGATTGCTCTCAGATGTTGGGCTACCAACTTAATGGCCTCCTCGCCAATAGGCTATAATTTAATTCATAGATGTATGTGACAACTAATTCATTAAGCAATAGTACTAAGCAATAATAATAGTAAGCATGTAATAAAACTATGAAAGACACATAATGAAAGAACATTGCATGAATACAATATAGGAACAATAATATTAGCACATAACGAGAGATCATTGCATGAACAAACTTATGAAAACAAAAAAAGAACCTAAATTGTCACACACATCCTCATACTAATAGCATCATCTTCATTGAGCAAATATTTCACAAATTATCCACAAAGCAACATTTCCACAAATTATCCACATCGCAATGTTTTCACCAATTATCCACATATCAACATGTCGGAGGAGGAGGAGGACCTTAGGAGGAGGAGGAGGATGCAACCGAGGTGGCGGCGAGTAGGGTCAGCCACGCGCGATGGAGCGGGGGCCACGGGTGTCGGAACGGACGGCGGAAGGGAGACCACGCGTGACGGAGCGGAGGCCACGGACGATGGAACGGATGGACCATGGTGGGGCCGGCGAGGAGCACGATGAAGGCAACGACGGCGGTGAGAGGCTAGGGTTAGGGTTGCGTGAAATGAAAGAGTGCCGATTCACTTCGGGACCCGCCTATTCATAAGAGGGAGTCATCAGTGACGGGTGGTAACTACCGCCCGTCACTAATGACTCCACTCAGTGATGGGCGGTAACTACCACCCATCACTGATGACTCCCCACAGTGACGGGTCATCAGTGACCGGCGGTAGTTACCTCCCGTCACTGATAATCACCTATAAAAGTGACCGCACAAGTGTTGTACTACTGTTCAACGGCATCATGGATCAGTTTATGTGGAATGAAGCCTGGTCCGACGCTTTCACACGTCGGTAGATGCTTCGAGCTAGGCAACATCCACCACAAGCATCCATGCCAAGAAAGAAGAGAAGTAGGAATAGAAAGAAGAGAAGATAAGGCATTTAGTGTTCTGAAGTCGAAATGCAGGCAGCTAGGTTATTTAAAGGGGCTACACTAATGGCAATTAATGTACTATCTACTTATCTTCATTAACTGCCTGCAGTTATGTGTATGGCTAAATTATTAGTGACGGGCGGAACGTAATGCCCGTTACTGTTGTTTAGCCATTAGTGACGGGCGAGGAGAACCACCTATCACTAATGACAAGTAGTGATGGGCGGTAATTACCGCCCGTCACTAATGACGTAGCAACAGTGATGGGTATTGTGTGCCACTTGTCACTGATAATTTAGCAACATTGTCTAGATTTCAAGTTATGTCACAGATATGACTTGCTAGAAAAATTCATTGCACATATATTACATATCCAAATCAGTAAGACTTGTACAAACCAATCACATCTCAGTATTTTAACTTCCATTCCACATAGATTATATAACTCAGTATAAGTACATCTTACACTTAAAAGATAAACGTGCACAAAATTATAATGAATAGTGATCATAGCAACACAACACTTCTTGTATATATACAATTTAACCTTTACACCTTCTGTTTTCTTACTTTCTTGACGTACAATCCTTCAGAATGGTCAGAGCGCAGGTACAGAGTCTTCTCGTCTGGTTTAACCTGTGGCATAATTGAGGTGGGGAAAGGAGGTATCTCATCAAACTGATTGTACTTGTCCTCATTAACAACATTTTCAACATCCATAATCCGTCTTTTTCTAACTAGGACAACTTAAAGTTTCTTATTTGTTGTATCAGGTACATGGAATACTTGAGCAACTTGTTTAGCGAGCATGAAAGGTTCTTCTTTATAGCCGACCTGAGTTAGATTTACACTTGTGAATCCGTACTTGCCGACCGTAATGCCTTTTGTTCTATTGACCCAGCGGCATCGAAACAGAGGTACCTTGAATCCTAGGTAGTCAAGTTCCTAAATCTCCTCTATCCGACGTAATATGTGCTCTTTACATTATTGTTGTCGTAGGCATCTATATGAATACCACTGTTCTGGTTTGTGCTCTTGCTATCTTCATCAACTGTGTAGAATGTATAACCGTTTATATGATAACCTTGATATGTTGTAACGGTGTGTATAGGGCCTGCTGCTAGCTGCCTGATCGATTTGCTCACTAGGGTTTTCGATCGTGCGATCCGATCTCGAAACCAGCTGTTGAACCTTTTCATGTGTTGTTTTGCGATCCAAGCTTCGGTACGAGATGGGTTCTCTACAGAAAGCAGGTGATTGTGCTCAACGATGTATGGTGACACTTCGCTCGATTGTTGCAATACGAGGAAATGAGCTTGGTCATATGCCTTTGAATCTGGAGTGAGTGTTTGCTTGCCTAGGATTTCTTGACCTGCTAGTCTACCCTCATGGCGAGAGTGAGGCACACCAATTGGGTTATTCGGGTCTGTGTACTCGACACACCACTCTACTACATCCTCGCTAGAGTAACCCTATGCGATGCAACCCTCGGGTGAAGAATGGTTTCTAACATACCTCTTTAGAACATCCATGTATGTCTTGTATGGATACATCTAATGCAAGAAAATAGGTCCAAGAAAGAAAATTTCTTTGATGAGACGTGAGGTGAGATGTACCATAAGATTAAAGAATGATGGAGGAAACTATATCTCAAGAAGGGAGAGAGTCAAGAATTATTTTTTCTCTAGTTCTTCTAGCATTGTTGGGTCGAGTACTTTCTGTCCAATTGCATTGAAGAAAAAACACAGACTCATTATAGCCTCTCTTACCTCCACCGCTAACACATTTCTTATTCTGACAGCAATCATCTAAGTCAGCATCACATGACAATCATGAGTCTTCATTCCACCAACCATCTTAAGCTCCTTCAGGTTGACAAGTTTGCTGATATTCGATGAGTAACCTGATGAAACTTTAATGCTATGCAAGAATTCATAAAACTCCTTCCTCTCCTTCCTAGAAAGGGTGATGCAAGATGGAGGCAAGAACTTTCCTCTATCTGTCAGATGTGAATGTAGCTCTGGTCGTAAATCCATTTCCTCAAGATCCGCTCTAGCATTCTCATGATCTTTTGTTTTGCCAGGCATATTTAGTATTGTTCCGATGAGACTGTCACACACGTTTTTCTCGACATGCATTGTATCGATGGAATGGCGAACATCGAGGTATTTCCAATATTCAAACTCCCACAAAATTGACTTCTTGTTCCACATTCCATCACAACTGTTAGAACGATGTTTTCGCTTACCGAGAATAACATTTATGTCTTTTACCTAGTCATATACCTCTACGCCTCTAAAATGCCTAGGGGGCCCTTCTTTCTCTATGGTGCTATTAAACTGCAGCTTCATTCTTCTGTATGGGTGTTTTATTGGAAGAAAACAACGATGGTGCATGTATACTGTTTTCTTAGAATGGTTGAACCATGTGCTCGATGTTTCCTCTAAGCACTGTGGGCAAGATTCACCTTCTTATGAAGCCAGGTTGTTTAGGACCAGAGACCAAGATCGACAACATGATATATTTACGCTTCTTACAAAGCTAAGGTGGAAGGTTGTATATGGATAGTAACACTGCTTATGTTACCAAATGGGTTCATGCCATCCGTACTCATGGCAAATCTAATATTCCTACAATCGTTAGTAAACCATCAAAATATGGCGTTAATTGTTCTCTACTAAGCAGAATCTGTTAGGTGTCGTATCATCGAGTCATTCTTACAGCACTCTTTATGCCACCTCAGTCGTTTAGACTCGTTGGCATTTGCAAACATCCGCTTCAGACGGGGGATTACAGGGAAATGCCATATCACCTTCCTCGGAACTTTCCTGCTGTTGCACCCATCGTTCAGTTCATCATCATCTTTTCTATTCTTGAATCGATGTGTCTCACATGCTGGACATCTGTCAAGGTCTGCATACTCTCCATGAAACAAAACACAATCATTCCTACATGCATGTATTTTCTGTATGTCCAACCCTAGAGGACATACGATCTTCTTAGCACCGTACACGGTGGTAGGCACCTTATTCTCTTCTAGCACTAGGTCCCTCAGTAAATTCAGTAATGCTTTAAAACTCACATCGGACCATCCGTATGTCGCCTTCATTTGTAGCAATATCAGGACAGTGTATAAGACCGTGGGCTTCTCTTTGCAGCCAGGATAGATCGGTGTTTTTGAGCCTCGAACAAGTTTTTGGATTTGGGCAAACTCTCCTTTAGAATATACAACTTGTTCCTCCGCATCACGCACCATCTGATCAACATTGTCCACTATATCAATATACTTATCTTTATTAATTCCTAAATTATCATTGTCGCTCATGTAATCTATATCACTGGCCTCACCTTCATCTTTACTAGCAATTTGATCTACTTCGCCATCGTTTTCTTCTTCTTCACCATGCTTGTTCTATGTATGATATCCCTTCTTGAATCCACGTCTTAGCAAATGGTCATAGATATATTCTGAATTTGGAAACTTCTTCTCGTTCTTACAGTCATAGCATGGACACCACATTGTAGTCTTTCAATTAGCTTCCATGTCTGCTCTAGCATTACTCACGAAAGACTTCACCCCACTGAAGTATTCATTACAAGTACGACAATTAATATACATCTAGCTCCTTGTTGTTGGCATCTACAAATTATTAAAAAATTAAACAACTATCATATATATCTAAGTATATGACTTGTCGCAATTAAAGCATGATTAACTTTAGGCACTAATAGGTAAGGATAGGTCCTAAATCCCATCCGGGGATGTACGGCCCGCGTAGCTGGACCCCGTGGTCCCGTATGGTTCTAGAGAGAATTTCGGCAGCATCCCCCCGCTGTTCTCTAAATACACGTCTCGACTTGGGATCGAGAGGGTTGTGTATCCAGAGAACAACAGGGAGACACCACCAAAACTCTCTCTGCAACTGTACGGGACCACGTGTTCCAGCTACGCGGGCCACACATCTCTAGACTGTCCAAAGTGCGTGGAGAATTAGGGAGCGTCTTGCTATAAATATGACCAATTGCTCGGTCATATTTTGTAGGATCGAAACTAGCGACCAGAGGGGGGGTGAATGGGCGCAATCAAAAAATACAGCGGAAATATAAAACTCCTGAAAACTTCGAGTATCGGACTTGCCAGTGAATTGATGAGATTTAGCGCAAGGCTAGACAATAATAGTCACACTAGGCAAGTCGACACCAAAACTCTACCAACAACCACTTCTGAACACGGCAACTACAGAAAAAACACAAGTATCGATCAAGATGCGTTCATGAGGGAAACAGACGTTCTCATAAAAAGAGAAACGCACAAAACGCTCTCATGCAAGAGATCGAGTATTTGTTGAATAAATCAGTACATTGCAGACCCTCTCAAGTAAATCAACAAACACTTGACATACACTAGAACACGCAGAAAAGTATTCGCTGTGTAATCTAAAAATCAAGCGCTTGCAGACAATCTATCAAACACCTAAAGTGCAGTGCAGAATTCTTTGAAACATTTCATCAAACACGTGGTGTGCACAAGAGGTATACTGCAAATCTTGGTGTAGGTCTTGCCGGAGTAGAGTCACCGTCGTCGGAGAAGTGTGCTCCCACCGTGCTGCTGCCATGTGTCGCCGGTGCGCGCCGT
>KE372926.1:280462-291288 GCA_000418225.1 Zizania latifolia
CGATTAGAGTCCTCGAGAAGTAGCCGATGACGTCCTCGACCAATCTTTCAGGAGCCGATAACAACACTGATCCAATCAGCGATGCCGACATCAATGAGTGAAGCAGAATAGCAACATCTCTACTGTTATCCACACATCTGAGGTGGGTACACCGGCTGATAGTGTACTAGCACCCAGGCGGTAGGTAAGATGGTCAGGCTCTCAAGAGGTGGCGTCTAGGGTTTGTTCTCGGTTGGTTAACAACTTAGCATGAGGATCGCATCAACATGCGAGGCAAAAGCATAGCTTCCCTGCACCCTGCACCTTCATATATATGTATATAGATGTCCTAGCTTGGCCCTCTCGGGCCCAATCAGGACTCTACTCAGATCCCTATCCGATCTGTTTGGATCTCTATCCAAATAATTTGGATCTCTATCCAAATTTGAGCCCAATTCAAATCCTATTTGAATCTAGTATTCCAACCTGTTAAGTGTGTAACCCTGTAGGTTCACGTATAGCTTGGTTAATGTGTACAAACTCCTTTCCATACTTCGTTAACAGTGGCCTCTAGCAAAGCATATTAACCCAAGTATACGTAAAGATCATATCGGCTGAACCTTGTAATGTTCCATATGTACGTGGCCCTTTGCCTCATGATATCGATCGAGCACAAGGTGAGATTTCTGCCATCCTATCAATAGCTCGATCCTCTCTCGATCTTCGTATTGGATTATAACCTATGATTAACTCATTAATCATATCGGCATGGCTATGCACTACCATAATCCATTACATCGAGGGGCCTAGAGATATATGTCTCCCATAAGGAGGAGCAAATTCAATCTTGATCAATCATATCCCACTATATGCTTTATATTACATCCCACTACTTTTATAACTACCTAGTTACGAAATAACGTTTAGTAGTCGTAAAGTAAGCCACTACACATGTTGAGAACCATAGAGATCTCAGGTCTAAGGACATTACATAAACACTACCGAAACCTACTGATGACACATCAAATCTCAACAGTGTCTCGTAGCGGGTCTATCCCATATATGTTCTCCAACATACATTCATATTATTGAGTTTATATCTCCATACCCATGATCCGCGAGACATGATCATCAATCAATACACATGCTGATCTCAGTCATATCTGTTCCACATATGACTTATATCCGATCAGGGATCATTTAGAAATAGTCACATTATGAGTCTCATGAACAAATCACGCATTTGTTGATCTATAATAACAATCTATTTCAAGGGACAGAACAACATTTCATAAATATAGTATTCCTCGTACAACATCTCTATGTTGACTCTAGGACATAATGCTAACAATCTCTCACTTGCACTAGAGTCAACCATGCAGGTATCTAATACCCATAGACCTAGTGTGCATCTCATACTTTTGCTATGAGAGGGACTTTGTTAATGCATCTGCAACATTTAGATCTGTTTACACTTTGCATATCTTTATATCTCCCCTATCCACTATCTTGCGGATTAGATGATATCGCCGAAGTATGTGTTTAGACTTCTAGTGTGACCTAAGCTCCTTTGCTTGTGTGGTAGCACCACTATTATCACAATAGAGGTCTATCGGACTGAAAGTACTAAAACAACACTAAGCTCAGAAACAAATTTCTTGATCTAAATAGTCTTCTTAGTAGCTTCCGAAGCAGCTATGTACTCGGTTTCTGTTGTAGAGTCAGTTACTGTCTCTTGCTTGGAACTCTTCCAACTCACCGCTCCACCGTTAAGGCGGAAAATGAATCCAGATTCTGATCTAAAATTATCCTTATCGGATTGAAAGCTTGCATCGGTGTAACCACTTACAACGAGCTCTTCCTTACCTCAATAAACTAGGAACACATCTTTAGTCCTTCTCAAGTACTTTAAGATGTTCTTTATAGCTATCCAATGACTCTCACCTGGATTAGATTGGTATCTGCTCGTTATACTCAAAGCATACGAGACATTTGGGCATGTACATAACATGGCATACATGATAGATCCAATTATCGAAGCATATGGAATCCTATTCATCTTATCTTGCTCATCAGGTGTACTCGAACACTAAGTCTTGCTAAGATTTATGCCATATGACATCTGCTAGAAACCTTTCTTAGAATCCTGTATGTTGAACCTCTTCAACACCTTGTCAATGTATATATCCTGGCATAATCCAATTAGCCTCCTTAATCTATCTCTATAGATCTTGATACCCAGAATATATGCTGCTTCTCCTAAATCCTTCATAAAAAACTATTTTCAATGAAGACTTAACAAACTACAACATAGATATATCATTTCTAATCAACAATATATGATCAACATATAGTATCAGAAATACCAGCACGCTCTCACTAGTCTTATTGTAAACACAAGGCTCTTCTTCATTTTTGATGAAACCAAACCCTTTGATCACATCGTCAAAATGAAAGTTCCAAGTCTGAGATGCCTTCTTCAATCCATAAATGGAAATCTGCAGTTTGCACACCTTTCCAGCTGATTGTGGATCGACAAAACCGATCGGCTATGTCATATACACATCCTCGCTCAGATTTTCATTAAGGAAAGCTGTTTTGACATCTATCTTCTATATTTCTAAAAGTGCATCTTGATGCATTTAGGCCCCTAATTTATTTTGGTGTATTAATGATAATTGTGATCAAATGCTACTAATTTTGTTGCTAAGATAAATGCAGAAATCGAAACACAAAGCGGCATTGCAATCCAAGCAATCATAGAGAAAATGCTCTCTTTATTGCAACTTAGGCTCAATGGTGCAAAATATTTATCTTTTCATAAGAAAATGAGTCTAGGTATACCGTACTATCAAGAGGGATGCGTTGAATCATGTTCCAAAACTTAGTGTTCAAAGAAAAATCTCTTTGCAGAGTTTTTGGATTTATTCTAAGTTGAATTCTGATTTTCCAGCAAAGCCGGATAATCCAGATCCGTCCGGATTATCCAAAAATTTAGTTGTCTCGAATTATTTTGCACATTTGAGTATCCAGGTTAAGCCAGATAATCCGAAAAATGCGTTCTGTTTGGATTTTCTTTGAAGCCTGGAACATCCGGAATCATCCGGATGATCCAAAATTTGTGTTCTATTGAATTTATTTCTATGAGTTAGAATATCCGGACAATGCTCGGATGGTCGGAAAATTACTCTCTGTTGGATTTTATTCTGTGGCCTGGAACATCCGGTCAATGTCGGATGGTTCAAAAATTCCTTTCTGTTTGAATTCATCTTAAGACCTAGAATATCCGGTCAAAGCCAAACTATCCGAAACAATCGTTCTATTTGTTTTATTTTTGAGTCCAGAACATCCGGTTCGGTCTGGATCATCCGGATGAAAAGTGCATGATTTTTATTTCCAACGTCCAGTTTTGAGAAAGGGGTATAAATATCTTCTCTCTCCCATAATTGAGGTAGGTTTTCCCAAAAACCCTAGCAGCCATTGTTTTTGTACCCTCTCTCTCTTGTTCTTATGCTAGATCTAGAGCGGATCATTGGGATTCGAGTTAAGAGTTCTTCACCAAACTTCTTGGGTTCGTCTTGATCCATTCTCTTGGAAGTTTTTAGTGTGGGTGTGTGTATTTGTTTTTGTGGGAAATCTTGAGCACATAGTTTTGGATCACGCAAAGTTCAATGGATCTATTACTCTTGGAGATAATCCCTCCTAAATGGCTAGGTGTCGATCCACGAGCACCTAAGGGATTGTGGGTGATTGGATAAGTTTGTACAAGGCTTTGCCTTGGCTTCATAGAGGTAACGAGTGAAAACCAAGGCCAACCTCGGTGGGCGCTTAGTGAGGAAGAGGGTTGAAAGAAACCCAGCCCTTTGGGGTTCCTCAACGAAGACGTAGGATCGTGGGATCCAAACTCTAGTAAAAATCATCGTGTTGATATCTTGTACTTGCTAGTCTTCATTTACTTATTGCTATATCTATTAACTAAGAACGATCTGTCACATTGAATATTCGTATTATAGATCATTGGCTAGGTTTAATTCTTGAGATCTTAATTTTGTTGTTCTAGAGTGCCCGGATCATCCGGATATACTCGGATAATCCAGACCTTGGATAGTTTAATTTTTGATCCGGTTCCCGTAGTATCTAACTAAGCCCGGATAGTCCGGACTCTGGAAGGTTAAACTGACTATAATCTTGAGAATTTTTTAGATTGCCTATTCAGCCTCCTCTAGGCAACTTTTAATTGGTATCAGAGTAGGCTGTCCTCGAAGGCTTAACAGTTTGAAGAGAAAAGATGTCAGAAGAATCAAACTCCGTTGGCTCTGAAAAGAATAGTGTTGGAGGAAAGAAAGGAGTTGTGTATCCTTTTGACTACTCCAAATTAAATCATAGTAATAACTATCTCTCTGTGCCAACTGGTCGTACACCTTACTTTGATGGTACATACTATGCGGCATGGAGACATAAAATGAAATTGCATCTAATCTCTATGAATCCAAATATTTAGAAGATTGTGTGCACAGGTGTAGACGTGGATGATAGACTACTAACTTCTGATAAAGAACAAGCAATTCATCGCAATGCTCAAGCGGTTAGTGTTCTACTTGCCGCATTGAGTCCCGAAGAATTCAACAAAGTTGATGGACTTGAGGAAGATAAAGAAATATAGAAAACTTTGCAGATTGCCTATGAAGGTATATCTTTAGTAAGGGAGTCGAAGATTGAGCTTCTTGAAAGGAAGCTTAGAAGATTCGTTATGGAAGATGTTGAAATTCCTCAAGAAATGTATGACCGCCTCATGGTCCTGGTGAACAAGATAAAAAGATTTAGAAGTGAAGAGATGACCGATCATGTGAAGGTGAAGAGATTGCTCCGGTCAATAGCGCTAAGAAATCCTACCTTGGTGACATTGATTTGGGAGCGCAAAGAATTCAAGAAAATGACTCCAAGTGATATGCTAGGAAGAATTATAGCACATGAGCTAATGGAAGAATAAGTCAAGGAAGTCAAAGACCTTGCCAAGCTTTAAAACAATAAGGGCAAGGGCGTGGCTCTCAAGGCAAAAAAAAAAGAAGAGTCAAGTGATGCTGAAAGTGATGATGAAGAGCTTGTGTTATTTGTCAAGAAATTTAAAAAGTTCATGAAGAAGGACGGATTTGATAAATACAAGAAAAAGAATGACAAATCAAAAAAGAGAAAGTCAAAGAAGGGTTGCTATGAGTGTGCTGATGTTGGTCATTTCATAGTCGACTGTTCCAAAAAAAGGAACAAGAAAGCAAAGAGAAGCACAAGTATAAGAAGGGGAAGAAAACTAGCCATGCTTATATTGGTGAAGAATGGAGCTCCGACTCTGACTCTAAGTCAGAATCAGACTCTGACTCTAGCAAGAAGGGAGTAGCCACCGTCGCCATTAACATCATCATGTCTCCAAAGCCTTTTACTCTTTGGAGAGTCAAGCGACAAACATATTATCTCCCCTAAGTGCTTCACGGTGAAAAGCAAAAAGATAACAATTATGTATAAAGTTCTTGATAAGGATAAACATAGTGATTCTAGTGATGATGAATCTAAAATTGAAAATGACATGTTTAAAAATATGAGTAATCAAATTTTATCTAAGTTTAAAGAACTTATAGAAACAATAGAGACACAAGAAGTAACTCTTGAAAAACAAGAAGATCTACTCATTAATGAGAAGGAAAGAAATCTTGAACTTGAGCGGCTTCTTGTTAAGGAAAAGAAAAAGGTAGATAAATTAATTAAACAATATAGCTTAGTCAATGAGGCTAAAGAGGAATTAGAGAAAATACTCAAAACTCTTAAAAGTAAGTTTATTGTTCTTGACGAGAACAATAAAAGCCTTAAAGAGAGGATTGAGTCTCTAATGACTCAACTTGTTTCTATTCTTTATATTGCTTTCACAAGTAATGATTGTTCTAAATGTTATAATCTTGATATTACTACTTATGAGACTAACATGAAGAAAATATAGGTTCTAAGGAAGGAAAATGAGAGGCTTGGCACCTTGGTAAGTTATGGGTGCATGAATATCTATAAATCAAAGGATGCTTTATTCAAGACTCTCAACATTCAAAGCAATGTTGAGAAGCGTGGACTTGGCTTTCATCTAACTGAAAGCAAGGTTAATGTTAAAAGGAGGTATAAGGGTAAGGAGATCATAAAATTTGTGGAGGAAGGCTAAAGTCCAAAGAAGACTAACAACAAATCTCGTGCCTCTCAAGCTACTTTTTATGCTTTATACCTAATTAAGAGAAACCACCATGGTAAAGTGGTTGATCAATTTGTTGGAGATAAAAATAAAAACCTTTGAGATGCATTTGGATTTCTAAAGTTCTTGTGACTAACATTGAAGGACCTAAAAAGATTTGGGTATCTAAAACAAAGAACTAATCTCTTTTGTAGAAATATTCTTCCGGTGGATCAAGTTGAGTGATGGACAATGGATACACCAACCATATGACCGAAGAGAAAATGATGTTTACCTCTTTTGAGCCTAATCAAGGTAATCATGAGTCCATTATATTTGGTGACAATAGAAAAGGAGAGGTGATGGGTGTAGGTAAAATTGCTATCTCAAATGATTATTCAATTTCAAATGTCTTGTTAGTTAAATCTTTAAGTTATAATTTTACTTTCAGTTTCTCAATTATGTGAAATTGATTACAACTGCCTTTTTATTAATGAGGGTGTGACCGTTTTGAGAAGAAGTGACAATTCCGTAGCCTTTATGGATAGGTTGAAGGGAAAACTCTATCTAGTTAACTTTGCACTAGATAAAGTTGAACCTAAAACTTGCTTGGTGGCTAAAATTAGCATGGGTTGGTTATGACTTCGCGGATTAGTTTATGTTGGTATGAGGAACTTTTCAAAGCTTCTCAAAGGGGAGCACATTTTAGGACTAACCAATGTTGTATTTGAGAAAGATAGTTTGTGTAGTGCTTGTCATGCCGGTAAGTAAGTTGGAGCACCACACACTACTAAGAATATTATGACGACAAGAAGACCACTTGAGATCCTACACATGGATCTTTTTGGACCAGTGGGCTACATAAGCATTGGCGGTAACAAATATGATTTAGTTATTGTTGATGATTATTCTCGTTTCACTTAGGTGTTCTTTTTGCATGATAAGAGCGAGACACAAAGTATGTTTAAAAGTATTGTAAGAAGAGCCCAAAATAAGTATAAAATCAAGATCAAAAAAGTGACAAGTGATAATGGGAGTGAGTTCAAAAACACTTAAGTTGAAGATTTTCTTGATGAAGAAGGCATCAGGCACGAGTTCTTCTCTTCATATGATACACCTCAAAATGGAGTGATGGAACGGAAGAATCAAACATTGGTGGAGGTGGCAAGAACCATGCTTAATGAGTATAAGACTTTAGACGTATTTTAGGCAGAAGCAATTAACACCACGTGCCATGTAATCAACCGTCTTTATCTTGACGAAATAGTCAAAAAGACGGCGTATGAACTCCTAACCGGTAACAAACTAAATGTTTCATATTTTAGAGTTTTTGGAAGTAAATGCTTTATCTTGAGTAAGCAACCAAGAAGCTCTAAATTTGGCTCTAAGATAGATGAAGGTTTCTTGGTTGGTTACGAGTCAAATGTATATGTCTATCGTGTTTTCAACAAAACTTCTGGTATTGTTAAAGTCACTAGGGATATGATATTTGATGAAACTAATAGCTCTCAGGTAGAGCAAGTTAATCCAAATGATGTAGGTGAAGAAGAACCTCCATGTGAAGCAATCAAGAACATGCCAATTAGGGATATAAGTCCAAGAGAACAAGAACCTACGAATCAACAATAACAATCTCAACTTGAAGAAAGTCAAATACAAGAGACTCAAGAGCAAAAGAGGTTGGACAAGGAACAGAAAGTTCAAGAATAAGTTATTCAACAACCTACACATCATCAAAGAATTCATCAAGGCGTTCAAAGAGACCATCCCATGGACAATATTCTTGGAAATCTTCGAAGAAGAGTAACTACTCTTTCTCGTTTAGCAATAATTTATGAATGTTATTCTTTTGTGTTCTCTTTGGAACCAGTAAAGATAGAAGAAGCTCTTGAAGACGAAGATTAGGTGATAGTCATGCAAGAAGAGCTCAACAACTTCAGAAGAAATGAAGTATGGACATTGGTGGAAAGACCGAAGCAAAATGTAATTGTCACCAAATGCGTCTTTCGCAACAAGCAAGATTAGCATGGCGTGGTCGTAAGGAACAAAGCAAGATTGATGGCTCAAGGCTTCACAAAAATCAAAGATTTAGATTTTGGTGAGACTTATGCTTCTGTTACTAGGCTAGAATCAATTCAGATATTATTGGCCTTTGCTACTCACCATGATTTTAAGCTTCGTCAAATGGACGTGAAAAGTGTCTTCTTAAATGAACCAATCTCTGAATTGATGTATGTGGAGAAACCACCAGGCTTTGAAGATCCCAAATATTCAAATCACGTGTTTGAACTCTAAAAGGCACTCTATGGGTTTAAGCAAGCACCTAGAGCATGATATGAATGCCTTAAGGATTTTCTTCTTAAAAAGAGCTTTGAAATAGGAAAAGCCGATCTTACCCTATTTACTAAGCATTTTAATAATGATTTCTTTGTTTGCTAAATATATATCGATGACATTATATTTGGTTCTACTTCTAAGATTTTAAATCAAGCAACTCAAAGAATGAACCTTCATCAGTCAAACGAAGTATATTAAAGACATGCTTATGAAGTTTGACATGGAGAATGCCAAACCCATTAAGACCCCATGTAAATCAACGGACATCTTTATTTAAATCAACAAGGAATCGACATCGACCAAAAGATATAACACTCCATGATTGGTTCCTTATTGTATTTATGTGCATCTAGGCCCGATATAATGCTTAGTGTTTGCATTTGCACAAGATTTCAAGCTACATTAAAAGAATGTAATTTGGTTGCTGTTAAAAGAATTTTTAGATATTTTGTTCATACTCCAAACCTAGGGCTTTGGTACCCGAAAGGTTCTTTATCGGCTATTCGGACTCCGATTATGCCGGTTGTAAAGTGGATAGAAAAAGCACCACTAGAACTTACCAATTCCTTAGAAGATCTCTTGTTTCATGGTCTTTTAATAAGCAAAATTCTGTAGCTTTATCCACAGCCGAAGCCAAATATGTAGCAGCCGATGGTTATTGTTCTCAACTCCTTTAGATGAAACAAACCTTGAAAGACTTTGGGCACAATGTCATCAAAATCCTATTATTGTGTGACAATGAGAGCGCCATCAAAATAGCCAACAACCCAGTTCAACACTCAAGAACCAAACAAATTGATATTCGCCATCACTTCTTGAGAGACCATGAGATCAAGGGAGATATTAGCCTAACCCATATGAGAACAGATAAATAGCTTGCCAATATTTTTACCAAGCCTTTAGATGAACATCAGTTTTGTGAGTTAAGAAATAAGCTAAATATTCTTGATTCTTGTAACATAGCTTGATACACTTGCATATTAATTGTCCATGCTGGAAATGAGAAGGTAAATTAAATACCTTCCTCATATGAAATGGGCTACATTTTTCATAAAAATGCAAAACCTTCATATTCATATTTATGATTTTAAACTATGCTATATTGATGTATATGTTTGCCTTGCCATATTTTACATATGTCTATACATGTCTAAAAATGCTTGTGATAAAATATTTTTTTAAGTCAAAAAAGTTCATAGCACTTGTCATCCTTAAATTCCTTGTGAGCTGAGAATTCTGGAGGACCTAGATCATCCGGCTTAACCCGGATGCTCTAGGCCTAGGACTTATTTTGAAGTTCATTCTGGTGCACCGGATTATCTGAATCCATCCAGATAGTCTGGATCGCCCAGAATCCCAGATACTCTAGATCATCTCGGAGTGTCTAGGGCGGGCTTATAATAGGGGTTCCAGACCCTCCATCCTTCTCTCTCCTCCCCACTTCTCCTCTTTGCCCCTTACTCCAACTCATGATTCTGCCGACGTTTTTCTTCAAAATCCATCCGTGGGAATCACGTGATCCGTTGTGGGGGAGCCTAGGACCCTTTCAGAAGCGCCGATCATCTTCTTGAACCCTCCATGTTCTCTTCTTGAGGTATTCTTCATTTTTTCCCTAGATCAGTCGTTTTCCTCTAGTCTTTGGTTAAATCTTAAATATTTTTGGCTAGGGTTAGTCCTTGTAGTTTTGTTTAAATGTACCCTAGCCACATTATCGAGATCAGAAGGTTTCGATTTTGCAGAACCTAGATGCTCTAGATCCATCCGAATGGTCTGTGTCCCGGAGGCTCCAGTTAAGTCTGAAGGTTCCTGGTTAGGTTACATTTAAAAGTTTCATTCCTTGATTCTATCCTTGGTTCAGCTTTTGATCCTTTGCTGCCTTGTAGCAGTTGTCGTCATGTCTGACGAAAGATGCAAGAAGGCAAGACATGACCCAATGACTTTCTCTGGTGACAACAGTGACATTGGGGGCTCTCCTCGAGATTCTAGTGCTAGGCCGCCAGCTTTAAGAGGCCGTTTCAAGCAGCTAGCTTCTTGAAGTTGCTGTTTCCTAGACATTGGCATCCAAGTTCCTGCTACCCCTGCTGTGAGGCCCTCGCCTCTAGACAAGGGCAAAAAGCCTGCCTCTAGGTCATCCAGTTGCAGTGATGACCTCCTCCAGCTAGTTCAGAGGAAAGTCCAAGAGCCTCCACAAGTTGGCATGGTCACTCCTAGATCTGAGGTCAACTACATGAGGTGGACTCTTGAGGCAGGGCGGGAGCGCAATCAGGATCCTCGCAGTTATCTCAGAGATGCCTTGAACTATTAGTTC
>KE372926.1:303410-315772 GCA_000418225.1 Zizania latifolia
CAAGTCACTGTGCCTCCCCTCGGAGGACTTCTCCTCATCTTCTCTCTCGTTGACAATCACTCATCATCCCCATGGTATTCACCATGGCTCCTCAACGCTCTCTTTAGTGCAACTTAGGCTCAATGGTGCAAAACAAAATGTTTATCTTTTTATAAGAAATTGAGTCTAGGTATGCTGTACTATCAAGAGGGATGCGTTGAACCGTATTCCAAAACTTAGTGTTCAAAGAAAAATCTTTTTGGAGAGTTTTTGGATTTATTCTAAGTTGAAATCTGATTTTCCAACAAAGCCAGATAATCTGGATCCATCCGGAGTATCCGACAATTTGGTTCTATCTCGAATTATTTTGCACATCGGAGTATCCGGTTCAAGCCGGATAATCCAAAAAATGCGTTCTGTTTGGATTTTCTCTGAAGCCCAGAACATCTGGACTCATCCGGATGATCCGAAATTTATGTTCTCTTGAATTTATTTCTATGAGTCGGAATATCCGGACAATGCCTGGATGATCCAAAAATTGCTCTCTGTTGGATTTTATTCTATGGCCTAGAAAATCCGGATAGTCCAAAAATTCCTTTCTGTTCGAATTTATTTTGGGGCCCGAAATATCCGGTCAAAACTGGATTATCCGAAACAATCGTTCTGTTTGTTTTATTTTTGAGTCCGAAACATCTGGTTCGGTCTAGGTCATCCGAATGAACAGCACATGATTTTTATTTCCAATGGCTAGCTTTGAGAAAGGGGTATAAATATCTCCGCTCTCCCATAATTGAGGTAGGTTTTCCCAAAAACCCTAGCAGCCATTGTTTTTGCACCCTCTCTCTTGTTCTTGTGCTAGATCTAGAGCGGATCATTGGGATTCAAGTTGAGAGTTCTTGACCAAACTTTTTGAGTTCATCTTGATCCATTCTCTTGGAAGTTGTTGGTGTGGGTGTGCATATTGGTTTTCATACGAAATCTTGAGCACACGGTTTTGGATAGCGCAAAGTTCAATGGATCTATTACTCTTGGAGGTAATCCCTCCTAGACGGCTAGGCATTGATCCACGAGCACCCAAGAGATTGTGGGTGATCGGATAAGTTTGTACAAGGCTTCGCCTCAGCTTCATAGACGTAACGAGTGGAAACCAAGGCCAACCTTGATGGGCGTTTGGTGAGGAAGAGGGTTGAAAGAGATCTGGCCCTTTGTGGTTCCTCAACGGAGACGTAGGATCATGGGATTTGAACTCCGGTAAAAGTTATCGTGTTCATATCTTGTACTTGCTAATCTTAATTTACTTATTGCCCTATCTATTAACTAGCAAGGATCTGTCACATTGAATATTCGCATTATAGATTACTGGCTAGGTTTAATTCTACAGATCTTAATTTTGTCGTTCTAGAGTGCCCGGATCATCTGGATATACTCGGATAATCCGGACCTCGAATAGTTTAATTTTCATCCGGTTTCCAGAGTATCCGACTAAGCCTGGATACTCCGGGCCCTAGAAGTTTAAACTGACTATATTCTTGAGAATTTTTTAGATTGCCTATTCACCTCCCTCTAGGCAACTTTCAATTTCATAATCAAAATATGCAGCAATCGCTAGAATGATCCATAATAGACTTTAGCATTGTGACGGACCAAAAAGTTTAATCATAAACAACATCTTGAATTTGTTTGAAACCTTTAGCCACCAATCGTACTTTATACATGTAAACATTTCCATCTTTGTCTATCTTCTTTAAAACCCTTGTATATTGGGTTTAAACCATAAGGTGGATCAACCAAGTTCCAAACTTGATTGGTATACATGGATTCAAGCTCGGGTGTCATGGCTCCAAGCCATTTCTCAGAGTCTGGTCCCACGATTGCTTTTTCATAGGTCTTGGGCTCATCGTTGTCCAACAACAATATATCCATTTCCTGAGTGGTTAAGAATATGAACCTCTCAGGTGCATGCCGTACCCTCTCTGACCTACGTGGTGCAACAGGTTCTTCAACACCTTGATTATCTTTTTATGGTTCTATGTGAGTTGAAACATTTTCAGGTGTTTCTTGAACCTCTTTGAGATGCACGTAGCTCCCATTAACCCTTCTCGAGAGAAACTCTTTCTCCAAGAATACACCAAGTCGGGCGATAAATACGTTGCCAAGTTTCTTGTTATAGAAACAATATCCTTTGGTTTCCTGAGGATACCCAATAAAGAAGTACTTATCAGATTTGGGAGTCAGCTTATCGAACTATAAACGCTTTACATAAGCATCATAACCCTAAATTTTAAGAAAAGATAGATAGGGATGACGCCACGTCCATATCTCATATGGAGTCTTTTCAATCGACTTTGATGGAGCCCTATTTAATGTGATAGCGGCTGTTTCAAGAGCATATCCCCAGAAGGATAATGGAAGATCATATTGGCTCATCATCGATTGGACCATATCCAATAAGGTATGATTTCTCTGCTCAGAAATCCTATTCCACTGAGGTTTTCTAGTTGGAGTCAATTATGGAACAATTCCACAATCCTTTAGATGATTACCAAACTCAAGGCTCAAGTATTCTCCTCCATAATATGATTCTATACTTTATTCTGGAATTCTTTGAACTTTTCAAAGGACTCCGATTTATGCCTCATCAGATAGATATATCCATATCTATTGAAGTCATCGGTAAAAGTTATGAAGTACTAAAAATCACCTTTGGCTATTGAGCTCATTAGTCCACATACATCAGTATGTATGACTGCCAACAAGTCATTTGCCCTCTCATTTTGACCAGTGAAAGGTGCCTTTGTCATCTTGCCAAGTAAACAAGACTCACATGTCTCAAATGATTCAAAATTAAAAGAGTCGAGAAGACTATCTCTATGGAGCTTCTCTATGCATCTCTCATTTATATGACCCAAACGATAATGCCAGATAAAGGTAGGATTCAAATCATTAAGACGTTGTCTTTTTGTATTAATGTTATAGATAGGTGACCCTTCAAGGTTCAAACGTATAATCCATTGACCAACGGAATATGACAATAGAACATATCTCTAAGATATACTGAACAACCATTATTCATTGATCTAAAGTCATAACCTTCTGCTTGCAAACAGGAAGTAGAAATTACATTTTTACATAGAGATGGAACACAATAACAATTATTTAGTTCCAAAACTAGTCCTGAAGGTAGTGAGAATGTCATGGTTCCCAAAGCAACCACAGCAACTCTTGCCCCGTTGCCTACGCAAAGATCCACTTCACCCTTCATCAAACTTCTACTTCTTCTCAGACCCTGCAACAACTTACAGATGTGAGCAACTGATCCGGTATCAAATACCCAAGAATCAGAAGATAAAGTACCAAGATTGATTTCTATAACATTTATACCTGAAGCGGAAGTCATACTTCCCTTCTTCATCTTCATATCTTCCAAGTATTTCTTGCAGTTCCTTTTTCCAATGACTCGACTCCTTGCAGTAAAAACAAACCACATATTGAGCCACTCCTTTCTTGTTATGTTTGTTCTTAGAAGTACTCGTGATCTAATTGGGAGTCAACTTTCTTTTGACCACACAGTTCAGTACTCGGGGTTGACGTTTGCCCTTTTGTAACATCATCACATGACTGCTGTTTTTCTTAATGCTCTCCTCGGTGGTTTTTAGCATCCCATATAGTTATGTCAAGGTTTTATCCATGTTATTCATACAATAATTGAGTATGAATGGTTCAAAACTCGATGGTAGGTATTGAAGAATCAGGTCAGTAGCCAACTCTTTGCTAAAGAGAAAGCATATCTTTTCTAGACTCTCAATATAGCCAATCATCTTGATAACATGGGGACTGACGGGATTTCCTTCTATAAGCCGTTACGCAAACAAGGATTTCAAGGTGTTAAACCTCTCGATCCTCGCTTGGTTCTCAAACATGCTACGTAGATCCACAATGATATTGTAAGCATCTGTGTTCTCATATTGCTTTTGAAGCTCACAGGACATTGTGGCAAGCTTGAGATAGCTCACATCAAGGACATCATTAGTGTGCTTCTCGTAAGCACACCGTGCAGCCGCAGTAGCATTATCTGGCAAGTCATCGGGGTAGGGACTTTCAAGGACATACTCTTTTCGCTCTTGCTTCAGAACAATTCTTAAATTTCTATACCAATCCATAAAGTTTTTTCCATTAAGCTTTTCCTTTTCAAGGATAGATCACAAATTAAACTATTTAACAAATGACTCTCCTACTATGCTTTTGGAAATCAAAACCTCACTCTTGGTAACATAGTGGATCAGGATCCTCATTTCACTAATTCCTAGTGAGCTTTGGCATCACTACCAGAAATTAATGATACAGGGTAAGCAACATCTTGCTAATCACATCTTTATGTGACTCCTGTTTGTTGGGTTAGCATCACCATGCTCCGGCTCTAACCTGATGCCCTAAGGTCTAAAACTATTTTGATAACCTTATTAAGCAAACCAAAAGCTTCCGCATATAGATGTTCGACATCTATCCTAACTTGCAAAGGTAATCACCAACACGCTGCTTTGGCAGACCCACCAAACAATGAACATTATCGCGTTAGGTGCAGTAATTGGAAATGCATCGAAAACTTAATTTTTTTGAGGGATTCTATCCTATCATGGCAACATATCAAACATGATATAGCATGAAAACAAGATAGAAGATATCACAGATAAACACTTTTAACCGTGAATTAGTATGGCCTATATGGTGATCTCCATCTCCGTATTGATGTAGATGATCTCCATCCTCCACATCATTCCTCCGGTCCATCATGCTTGAAATCCTGCAATCTTAAATCTAGACAACTACTATAATAGCTAGAAAATAAAGATTACAAATAATGATTCAAGCACCCGACACGTAGGTCAGCAAATACAGCAGAGACATCTATCCAATAGCCAAAGATCATGTAATGCAAGCCATGCATAAGAGTTACATGCATCACATACATCTCTTACAAATTATATAGGGCCATACGATCCACATCATTCTCTTCAACAATAAGTTAGACGTAGAATCACATTTTAGCAAATGATGTGAACTAGGACGCTATATAAGGCATGACACTATACAAGGCGCACACACATGGTGGTCTCGCTAGCCAGCTAGTGGGCGGGGGTTGAGGGCGACTATGCCCCCTCATGGGCTACAGGGCAGTGCCCTGTCTAGCAGCGAAAATCATAGATCCGATCTGTGAAGTCATTTTAGAAAAATTGCTCAGGACAACCAGTTTACCCTTATCCGAGACAACCTCTTGGGAACTAGTTTTTTCATTAGCCGATGGGGTCAACCAGGTAGTCGGGCGATGCGCTCGAGAGTTGGCGACAGTGGTTGGGAAGACCAGTCAGGAGGCGCCCGAGATGGTTGGATAGATAACCTACTCGGATCAAGATACATGTTTGCATCCGGTGCAACAATATATAGCAATTCAAGTGTTACGATCTGTCATTACTTGGAACAGTAGTCCTCTGACAAGATATCCTACGGAGGTTTGATTTGGTTTAGGGTAGTTTCTATGTTCGAGATCCTATAGTTGCCTCCAAAACTAAGAGACACAGAGAATTTAGACAGGTTCAGCCTCCAGGAGGATAATAACCCTAGTCCAGTGTGATGGAGTATGTGCTGATGAGTGTGATTACAGGGTTCTTGCGCGTATAAGTTGAATGTGAATCTAAAAGTCCCTCCTGAGGGAGGTACTCCCTACCCCTTTATATATCTCAGGGGTCAGGGGGTTACCGTTTAGGCTTTAACTCCCCAATTAAGTATCTTTACAGCAGGTAAATTACTAGGAATCATGGGCTAATAACCATGACATTATTCGCTATTCAAATCCGACAGTTACGACCTTGAGTTATCGTCAGCAATTAAGTGTGTGGGCCTGATGTCGCCTCCTCCTTCCGAGTAATTATATTCAGGATATTTCTCGAGTCCTCAACTCGGGGTTCCATCCGAGCTTCTCTTTGCATCTTACTGGCTATTGCACTTCCGACTTCCGGTCTGACCTTTTGTGAGGGCATCTTTAACGTCTTGTCTTCTGAGCCCTTGTTCTATCCGACCGCCCCAAGGTCGCTTGGGAGGTACCCCGGGGTCATCCCCCCGACAGGAGCCCTCGAGCTCTTTACGGCTGAAGGGCGACAACCGTCTGGGTAGAGTCAGGGAGCCATGAGGAGCACAAAAGACCGGTTAGGTGCACCTACTGAGTGTAGTCTCAGAGCCTAGAGTTTGATCAGGCTTCAGGGTCCAATATCTTGCATACTTCAATTGTACAAATCGATATTCGATTGGGCATCATTGGAATGATGGACGTCTGAGCCTCCGAGCGACTAGGTGATCGGGCGTGATTGGAGTGAGGGGGATCCGAGCCTCTGGGCATTCAGGCGATCAGGTGTCATTGGAGCGAGGGGAATTCGAGCCCCCCCACATTTAGGCAATCGGGCATCATTTGAGCGAGGAGAATCCGAGCCCCCGGGTGTTTAGGTGATTGGGCGTCATTGGAGCGAGGGGAATCCGGGCCCTCGGGTGTTCAGGCAATCGGGCGTTAGTGGAGCGAGGGGAATCCGAACCCCGGGGCGTTCAGGCGATCGAGCGTCATTGGAGCGAGGAGAATCTGAGCCCTCGGGCGTTCAGGCGATCAGGTGTCATTAGAGCGAGGGGAATCTGGACCCTCGAGCGTTCAGACGATCGGGCATCAGTGGAGCGAGGGGAATCTGAGCACCCGAGCATTTAGGCGATTGAGCGTCAGTGGAGCGAGGGGAATTCGAGCCCTCAGACGTTCAGGCGATCGGACGTCAGTGGAGCGAGCAGAATCCGAGCCCCCGGGCGTTCAGGTAATCGGGCGTGGTTGATCTGAGGCATCTTTTCGCATCCTTGCTTCTTTGTCCATCCGATTTGAATTCAACGGCTAGTCACGGTGCTTGGGGTAGTTGAAACGGTTTGGGTGATGACGTGGCCTCCCACTGGAAGCGTGTTTCAAGGCGGTTGCAAGAAAACCATGAAATTAGGCCGTTACTCCTCCGTCGGCTATAAATCATCCCGTTCTTGTTCCTTCCATCGCACGCTTTCCATTTGCATCCAAGCCTTCTTCTTCCTTGCGCCCAAATCTTGCTTGCTTTGGCTCCTTGCTGTCTTGGCCGCCACTGCAATTGCGTAGTGTACTATCGCAAGGCGCATCGTTTGTTCACCTTTAGACCCGTTGCTCTTCCGTCGCATCTTCTGATGGCGTCCTGCAATACCACCGTCGACTGATCCATGGAGTTCCACAAGTTCATCTGTACCGACCGATGCTTGAAGCTCCTAGAGAAGGCCGGTGTTCTCTCGGCTCAGGCGCTGTTTCTTTGGCACCCAGTGGCCGGTGAGTCATTCTAGACTCCGAACACCGAAGGGTTAGTGGTGTTCGAGTCGTTCTTCTTCCGTGGGCTCAAGCTATCGGTGCATCCATTCCTCCGTGGACTCCTCCACCACTACGACATCTCTCTCGTCAGTATCAATCTGAAGTCTATTTTCCACATCTCCATCTTCATCAATCTTTACGAGGCCTATCTTGGCATCGAGCCCCACTTTAACCTCTTTCGTCATTTCTTCTACCTCAATCCATACTCCAAGAAGGTAGTCAGGAGGGCCGGACTTCAACTCCGCGACAGGAAGGCCGCCGAGTACATCTTCGTCCTTCTCTCGACCTCAAACAAGGGCTGGCACGACCAGTGGTTCTATATCAGGAACCACGAGCTGACCCTTTCCTTGGAGCTCGACTGCCTCCTAGCCTCGGTGCGGACCTGGTCGGACCGCTGTAGTTCGAATGACCAGGACCAGGTTGACGAGCTGGTCTGGGAGATCACCGACCTTCAGAAGCGAGGGTTGACGGGGGTCATCGTGGCCCTGAGCTTCGTGCTCCGCCGTGTTCAGCCCTACAAGAGCCGGGCATGGGCGCGGTACGATTACAAGGGTCGGGCCGACCCCTCTCAAGAATCTCTAGAGGTGCTGTCTGTGGAGGAAGCCAAGGCATGGGTGTGGGAGTTCTTCATGGTGAAGACTGAGATTAGCAACGAGGATTCCCCGAAGGCTTATCACCTTGCAAATCCCTGACTGGAGATAAGGCATCACACTCGGCCTTTTTTTTGTTTTGTAATTGTTTCCCTTTTTTGACTTGGCATGATCACCTGCTGGGTGTCTGGCGTGTTATGACACATTCTAGGGGCGAGCCACGTTCTACTCATTTGTGCCGTTGCCAGAGCAGCCACGGGCGATCGGCGTTTAGGACATCGATCGGGTCGATGGCCCGATCGGTAAGAAGAGAAAGGAGAAAGCTCCCGCTGCTCTGGTGGCGAAGAGGACACGGTCATCAGTGGCATCGAAGGGCAAGCCTAAGGTGTCGTCGTCATTTCTGGGCAAGGCCAGGGCCAAGTCGGAGACGTCGGAGGGAGGTCCCATCGATGCCGTGTTAGTGGTGGTGACCTCATCCTCTTCTCCGTCTCCGCCTCATCCATGGCCTCCACTGGAGGAGCCATCGGGCAAGTCCTGACCGGTGAAGAAGGTGGCCTTCTGGAAGTCGGGCATTTCAAAATGACCATAATATTAGAGACGAGTGACAATAATCACCCGTCACTAAAGAACCCTTTAGTGATGGGTGATATTATGACCCGTCACTAAAGGGCCATAGCAAGTGAGTCGATAGGCCTCCCTTTAGTGATGGGTGAATATTACCACCCATCACTAAAGGTTGACCCTTTAGTGATGGGTAAACACCTATCACTAATGATGTTACATCACTGATATGATAAGAGTGACGGGAGACTTACCCGTCACTAATAAAGGTTATCACCCGTTACTAATAGGGTTTTCTGTAGTAGTGCCGCACAAGGAGGTACGTGAGGTGGTGATTAGATGTGTGTAAGGGAAGCGCAGTGCCTTCAAACTGGATGGTCGACTCTCAAACACAAGAGCCAAGGTTTATACTGATTCGGGTCTACCGAAGGATAATAACCCTACGTCCAGTGTTTTGGTGTTTAATATGATGGTGGAGCTTAAAATACGACGCAATCAAGCTATAGGGGCTTGAGGCGTAGAAAGCAAGAAAAATACATTAGAAAGCTTAGATTGGATGTCTCTAGGGTGCCTCATCTCCTTTATATACTCAGGAGGTGAGCTCAACAGCCCAAGACTCTACCTCGAGTCGATCTAGGATTTTCTACCCAACTCAAGTGCTAAATCTCTAATTACAAGGATTCTGGTACAAACATATCTCTTCATGTCATACTTAGAGTCTATTTACCCGATAAGTACTCTGATGGAATTGTGCCCAAGAGAATTCTGGGGAACCGGAAGTTCTAGCTGAGGGCCGGAAGTTTCGGGTTTTGGAGCTTTCGGAAGTTCCGGTCAGACCGGAAGTTCCGGGCCAGCCCTAGTTTTGGTTTCTGGAGGAGCAAGAAGTTCTGGTTGGACCTGAAGTTCCAGGCCTGCCTGGACGAATCAGAAGTTCCAGTTAGACCGAAAGTTCCGAGTTGAAATAAATTCGATACAGACGGTTATTTTTGGAAGTTCTGGTTAGAACTGGAAGTTTCGGTCTAGATGAACAGATTAGATCTGTTGGGCTTTCATTCAGATTAAAGGCCCGTGACAGGACACTATATAAAGAGAGGAGGGGCTAGCACGAAAAGGCTACTATTTTGATGTTGGTTTGACCAAACCCTAGCCGCCACCTCTCTTCTCTCCTCGATTGCAAGAGTTGTGATCAATCTGCTTGGATCTCGCGAGTGGTGCTAGCACGCTGGCGCGAGGTGATCCTACCCCCGGACGTGTCGATACCGTGGAGACACTACTTCAATAGTAGTGCTCGTCTTCTTCTCGTGGAGATCGCTAGATCATAGGATAGCGTCGTCTTCATCGCCGAGTCACCGACGAATGAATGGAGCTAGGAGGAGCAGTTCAAGGACGCGCTTCATTGACTCTACTGCCGCTGCCCGAGCACGTCTCGAGGCTTAAGGTAACGATCCATGATCCCATTGCACGCATGGTTTCTGGGCTAACAGGGTAAATTTTTGAAATTAAGCGCAAGCGTAGCCTCCCCATAACGCAACAGTGGTATCATAGCCTACGTGCGTAGTGTTCGATCTAGATCGATCACATTTGGTGATATGTGATGAAAATAGATTGGATCTATTGTTTTTATCGTTGGATTTTCGAAAGTACCAGTTGGACTAGAAGTTCCAGGTCAGGAAATTTCGGTTGGACCGAATGTTCTGGACAGAAATAAATTCCGTACAGAAGGTTATTTTCAGAAGTTCTGGGTGTGACTCGGAACTTCCGGGCCAAAATAAATTCGAGTCAGAAGGTTGATTTCGGAAGTTCCGGCCCTGAGTTGGAAGTTCCGGGCCCTTCGACCGGAAGTTCTGGGCCTACTGGCCAGAAGTTCCGGGTCCATTACAGTCACGTCTAGATTCCGTCTAACTCATTTTTGCAGGGAATGTTGTGACTAGTATGGCCTTACAAAGTATACGATACTCGCTTGTAATAACATGGCCTGCGTGTCATGGTTGATTATAGCCCAAGGCTGTTCAAATGTTGTAGGACCTGCGTGTTGACATGTGATGCTTCTGCTCATGTAATTAGTATAGTGCTATTAGGTGTAATAGACTGATACAAGTTCATGGAGGCCTGAAGCATGATGACCCGACGGACAGAAACCATGGAGATGGAGATCACCATACTAGAGGGCCATACTATGTCACAATTAATATGATTACCTATGATGTTTTCTTATATTCCTATCATACTATTCTATTATGTTCTGTGTGCGGTAGGCATCGTTACCATGTTAGAATAGTTTCCCTCAGAAAATTAAGTATTGATGCTATTTCCAATAGCTGCACCTACTAAGGTTCAACATGTAGGATTCCAAGAAAGGTTTCCTGCCAATGTCATATGGTATTTCTCTCAGCAAGTGGCAGCGTTCTTCGACACCTGATGAGCTAGAGAAGATGAGTGTGATCCCGTATGCCTTCGCAATCGGATCCATCATGTATGCCATGCTTTGTACACGCCCAGATGTTTTTTATGCTCTAAGTGTTCCGAGCAGATATCAGTTAAACCTAGGTGAAAGTCACTTGGCGGTAGTTAAAAGTATCCTTAAGTACTTAAGAAGAACTAAGGATATGTTCCTAGTCAATGGAGGTGAGGAGGAGCTCGTTGTAAATGGTTGCACCGATGCTAGTCTCTAAACTAACAAGGACGATTCGTGATCGCAGTCTGGATTTGTGTTCTGCCTCAATGGAGGCGCACTGAGTCGGAAGAGTTCCAAGCAAGAAACGGTTGCAGATTCAACGACAGAAGCCGAGTATATTGCAGCTTCGGAAGCTGCGAAGGAGGCAGTTTGGATCAAAAAGTTTGTTTCTGAGCTGGGTATTGTCCTTAGTGCGTCTAGTCCAGTGGACCTCTATTGTGATAATAGTGGTGCCATTGCCTCAGCCAAGGAGCCTAGGTCACACCAGAAGTCCAAGCACATACTGCGGCACTATCATCTGATCCGTGAGATTACAGATAGAGGTGATCTGAAGATATATAAGGTGCACACGGATTTAAACATTGCAGATCCATTGACAAAGCCTCTCTCATAGCCAAAGCATGAGGCGCTATGGGTATTAGATACTTACGTGAGTGAGTCGAGTGTATGTGAGAAGAAGTTGTCTTGTCTATGTTAGTGTACATTTAGAAAATTGGTTATCTTGTACCTTGAATAAATATATTTTACATTGATCAGCAAGTTGATGACTTGTTTGTGAGACTCTTTGTGTTATGATGTTGTTCTAAATGATCCATAATCTCATATTGTCATGTGGGACAGTGATGATTCATAGATTAGCCCATTTGTCTGATTGATGATCATGTTTCACAGATCATAGACATAGAGATGTCAAATCAGTGATGTGGTCTCATGTTGGTGAACATGGAGTTGGATAGACCCACCTTGAGATACTGCTGGGATTGTTATTTTATATGTGCCATCAGTTGTCATCTCAAATGGTGTAGTTGTAGAATCCTTAGACCTGAGATAGTCATTGATTCCAGAATATGTAGTAGCACACTTAGGGCTTCCAAACGCTATTCCGTAATAGGGTAGTTATAAAGGTTTCTTTTGGGTGTGTCACGAAACATATCGTGGGATGTCAGCGGTCAAGATGGAATTTACCCCTCCTATATATCTGAGGAGCCATGGTGTATACCATGGGGATGATGAGTGATTGTCAACGGGGTGAAGAAGAGTAGAGATGAAGAGACTCGACCGTGATGGAGTTCGCACGTGACTCAGGTACACGGACGGACGTCGGTCGGACAGAGGGGTCGCGAAGGCGTACCGGTCCAATCCGGGTGCG
>KE372927.1:24237-38280 GCA_000418225.1 Zizania latifolia
AACAAAGATCCAGTTAATGCCGCTCGTTTTTGACCTTGCAATTTGCACGAATTGTTTCATCTATAAAATCGGGATTATGATTCACCATTCACAAGACGGGTGAAAAACCAACCCCGGCCTGCAGCGAGAAACGGATATGGTTAATTTACACGTTCAGTTCATTTGATGATCATTTCGATAATATAATCCTGTCATGGTGTCATGTGTATATGCATTGACTGGTGAGATTGGTTAGTTGGTTAATCTCAATGTTATGATCAAATTGCATCGATCTCTTGAACTATACCCAACAATGGCAGCGACACATGTATATGGAGAGAAACAATATATTAATTATTCACTGTCCAATTATCCCCTTGTGACATTGTCACGTGCTATTTAGTTGGCAGTGCTGTAAAGAAACGACCTTAATTATTAGTGTGATAAAGCTAGAAGGGTAGGCCAAACTATTTGTTTATCCGATCCAATGGTGGAAAATTCAACTCGTGAGATCAACTAACGTACAAAGAAATAGATCCGATCCATAAGAGACAATTTCATCAACCATCCATCCATAAGACAAACTTTGTTAGAGTTCGTTTTGTTGTTGTTTTTTTGTTCATCATGCATGTTTAGTCATGTCTAGGAGCAGTGTGTGTCCATGTTAATTAGCTAGCCAGCGGCGGTGTGTCGTATGCGCTAGTTGGAGTAGGTGCAGTTGCGGGTTGCCTTGGAGGAGTGGCCAAAGTTCAGTGATGCGTGGAGCCATGGTGAGAAAAGTGGATCAGATAGCTCATACATGTGGCCATTTGTGCTGTTCCTTGTAGAGGTGGAACTGTGGAAGTGGCTTGATTGTAGAAAAATCAGAGTGCTTGCTTGGCAGCTAAGTCACATGATGCCAGACATGACTCAGCCTGTACATGTCGTGTGTGGTTATTTAAGCATGTAAACAGTTTGTGTTTTGGAAAAAAGTGAGTGAAAAAATAGAGAAGTGCGGGTGTGCAGTGCTGAGCTTTTCTTTCGTGTCATCTTGTGTTCTTCTGTGGGCCTATGGCTTCTTCTTTGGAGAGCTAAACACACCGTATGTAGAGTGCAAGCTTGGGTGAGCTATGAACTGGTCCAAAAAGAAACTAGTGGCATGAAGGACACGAATTAAGAATTGCAATATGCGTTAATTTCTCCAAGTGGAGAAGATAATAAAATCGTGTGTAGTAGAGACGAAGGAATTAATGAATGCCATCATAAACCGATCCGCGGTTGTAGATCAACGAAGAGAAGCAAATACAAGGAAAATACGCGGTTGTATATCTGTCGCAAGCCTCCGTATCTTTTTAGATAATGTATTCATCACGACCACGTCTATATGATGCAGGCGACCAGCTAGCTAGCTTCAATTCCCAGAAGGTCAGGAGGAGAACAATGAGAGGAGGAGGCAGGACGACGAGGCTGCTCGCCGCAGTGATGCTGGTGCTGCTCTGCGTGGCCGCATGCTTCCATGGCGCCTGCTGCGGGGCCGGCGGCGGCAGCCCTGCTTCTGGCGGAGGAAGTGCCAGTCGAGGAGGAGGCGGCACTTCTGGAGGCGGAAGTGCCAGTAGAGGAGGAGGCGGCACTTCTGGCGGCGGAAGTGCCAGTCGAGGAGGCAGCGCTTCTAGCGGCGGAAGTGCCAGTCGAGGAGGAGGCAGCACTTCTGGCGGCGGAAGTGCCAGTCGAGGAGGAGGCAGCGCTTCTGGCGGCGGAAGTGCCAGTCGAGGAGGCAGAGCTTCTGGTGGCGGCGGCACCGGAGGTGGACGTGGTGCACGCGCGGGCGACGTGTCGAGAAACGTCGACGACGGAGATGACAGCGCCGCCGCCGGTGACCGGTATGGCCGCTCTGTCTGGTTGGTGTCCGGTGCCGGCGCCGTCCTCGCAGGCGCAGCGATACTGTGCCATTGATTATGCACATGCAGAACGACCGGTTGGTGCATGGAATTTAATTCATTCAAGTTTGCTATGTGTGTATAATAATAACTTACATCGTCTCGCATTCACCTAGCTTGCTGTCTAAAGTCTAATGTTTATATGACCATGTCGTATGTACCTACTCTTTATTTGGAAGATAATTAATTGGAAGTGAAATGTTGTACATTTGAATTTTGAACTTGAATAAAGTTAGATATATCTAGCTACACTACGTCCTTCACACCAATGCACAACTTAATTAATTTTCAATGACATCATCAGGTCTCTGCTCTCTTGGTCTTGTATAGCCCCCTTTAGATCATTTGGATAGAGAGAAATCGGGAGATCTTGAGAATCTACGAATTACACTATACAGCACCACAATATATATGTTGCTGTTTTTCTATTTAAGTCTAGCTAAGGATGTAACAATTATGTTATATATATATATATATATAACACTAACTTCATGATATGATATGATAGGCAGGACAAGCTAGTTAGCTTAATCCCTAGCTTTGTAATATAAATTGTTAATTGTTTCCATATATAATTTCATGAATAGCCGGTGCTCCTGCCAGTTGCTTCAAAAGTAACTCTCTTCTATGTGTCAACTGTGGACACAAGGACGTTGACATAAACATGTAAATTAATTCGCAAAAAATTGCATTACACGTTCAGTGCGAAATGGTTTACGTACGGTTTCACCACATTCTCAAGTGAATTAGGCTGCATGCATGGACGTTGTATGGGGGCCGTAGCTTAATTTGATATATAGTTTGCATTATTAGAGTGGAGAGGAATATGTGTACGAGTTGGCCAAGGTGTATTAACGTACGGAGGACAACTTGTACGTGTAGAGACAACCTCAAGCAATGGTTGTGATTTCACATGATAAGATTGATGTAAGTTTTCATGAGATGATCAGCAAGTGAACATGCATGTAAATAATGTCACTCATGCTTTAATTTTTCTCTCCCGGCCATGACAGTTTTTTGCTTTTGCATCCACACGAAAATGATGAAATGCATCGTCGGAATGAACATTGTTTTCAACGGTAGAATTAAGTGACACAACCATTGTATTAAATGCTATCACAAATTTATGGGCCGTTCAGGCATTCGCTTGAGGAACTTGATAGTGTTCGTACCGGCCTCATCCCTCAATAACTAGCTTTATTTCTACTGAATGTACATGGAAGTAGCTAGCTAGACGACAAATCAATACCGCAGCGACCTTTTTTCTTAAAAAAAAGTTGCAAGGATAAATCTAGCTTATTATCTATACTAATTAAACTTGCTAAACCGGTAATTCAAAAAAGGGTTAGCAATAAAGTGGTTGAGATCGATCACTACTACAGAATGCACTATTAATACCAGTTGAAAAGCTGATATATTCAACCAGTACTAATACAGTCTTTTAGTACCGGTTAGAGACTCTAACCGGTACTACAAGTCTAACCTTTAGTACCGGTTAGAGTCCCCAACCAGTACTAAAGGTCTATTTTTTATTTCTTTTCATTGTTTATGTTCTTATTTATTCATTATCGTTATTTTATATTATGTTTTTATATATTGTTTTTAATTAGACTTCGTTAAAGCTTGGTTTTAATATGATGGTAGTAATTATCGACAAACAATTACGCATTCACAACTCGGGTTGGGGTCCATAAGCAGTGACAATCGCCCTATGAAGACTCGCTTTCGCTACAGCTCCGATGGGTTCTGTTCCCTTAAAAAAGCCACTGCCTATGAGTCGCCGGCTCATTCATCAACAGGCACGCGGTCAGAGATCACTTTCCCGTCCCACTGCTTGGTAGCTCGGCACAGTTTCACTAAAAAGCTTACAATGCATATGCATATATACATCAACGTCACTTAAATACTACATTAGAAATACTTTAAATACATAACTATTTATCAAGAGTTCTAAATAACAAACAAGACATATAGAGTTCTACTCATTGTTGTCCTTATCCTCCTCCTCCTCTAAATCCCGGCCGCAACTAAATCGATGGTATTACATAGAGTAAGATAGCCTTTACGTCCTCTGTCATGGTGGTCCATCAGTTCTTAAAAATACTAAAAAGAAATAATACATTTGTTGCTTAAAGATTCCAATGAAAGCATATATGCACAAGGTACTCACTAGTCGGGAGAAGGACGCCAGGTCACGGGGTTGACAAACAGGCCTAAGATGCGGAGGAGGATGGGGCATCAGGCGCAAGCGGGGAGATGGCGGCAGACGGTGGGGAGAAGCTTTGTATGGAGAGTAGGGGATGGTTGGCTCATTTTGGTGGAGATAGTGGCCCCTTTTAATACCTTATACTTTAATACCAATTGGTGTCCTCACCTGGCTAGTACTAAAGGGGGTACATGCGGAAAATCAAGAACGTCAGATGGGAAACCTTTAGTATCAGGTGTACAATCTAACCGGTACTAAAGGGGAACTGGTGGGAAACCAAATGTCAGGAAAAAATAAAACCATTTTTATATCGGGTATTAGTACTAGTTGGGAACACTAACATATACTAGTATAAGTTGGCATCCTCAATCGGTACTAAATGTTGAGATATTAGTACTGGTTAGGGACACCAACATGTACGTACTTATATAGGTTGGTGTCCCTAGCCGGTACTAAATGTCTAGATATTAGTATTGGTTGAGGACACCAATCTATACTACTATAATGTGAAATAGCATCACGACCCTACATTATGTCCTTCAATGAGTTCAAGCCGGCATGGCCACCGCCTATGCCGAAGTGGTCATCATCATCCTCATCATCTTTAATGAGTTTTTCTCATAGGACAATGGATTTGACACTGAGGAAGAGTCCTCAAATCGCCTCTGCCAAACCATTCTGACAAGGAAGACGAGGATGATGAGAAGGATGTGGAGAAGAGGACAAGAAGGATGCCAATGGTGATGACGAGGCAGAGTGCAGTGACAACAATGATGATGATGGGGTGATTACGACGATGAGCCTCCGTCGAGGAAAAGTAGGATATAGGGTAGTTAGTTATTACTAGTTTAGGAATTAGGACATATAAAATAATTGAAAAGCTGATCAATAAAATGATAGATGGAATCGAACTATGCTTGTGTTGAATTGATGAAAATTAATAAAGTATGCTTATGTTGAATAGATGGAAATTAATGCTAGTTGGGACACCGTGAACTAATTTTGTTTATGTCGTAATATATATGTGTTATGTATCTCCTTGTGTAAATAATTGGAAACAATATTTAATTCAATGATCTAGATATGCATGTGATCTGGATCTCGCAATGTTTAATTTGATGCTTCACATTGATTAGTTCAATTATGTATAATATATCAATGTCCCTATGTGTTGGCGGGCACATAAATGCATCTCACACTCGGTGTGCTATGTTGGACATCTATTTTCATAGGTGGGTGTCATAATTTACCAGTCTATGAAAAACTATTTTCCTAGGTGGGTGTCCTATATATATTATTTTCCTTCGCAATGCTCATCTAAATCTAGATATGTCTGAAGGAGAGCAGCTAGAGGCAGCAAGAACAAGGGGCAATTGAAGGATTTGATATGGAGTCGATTGAGTGAGTTCACTTTGTAAGGTAAGAGACCTACTGATGAGTTATCATTTCTTCGTACTTTCTCATCTACATTTCTTCCAAATTTGTTAACTATATTATCTGAAACTACAATTTATGGCCTACCAAGGTTTAAATTTGTAGATCTATATTATTCTTCAAATATTTAGCTTCACTTTAATGGTTCCTTCAACATGGTTCCCTCGACACACCCTAGTATACTCAACTTGTTCATCTATGTCAGTTTTAGGTACAGTCAATTCACCGGGAGAACCGACCTCCCAATTTGAAGTTTTTTCCTTGAAGTTTGAACCATTGTTGACTATGCTAATAGTCGCAACCGACTATTATGATCCTCATGACTCTAGCAGGGCAGTATGCTCTACTCTCTCATGACCTCTACTATATATAATCAAAAGACTAAAGGCCCCTACGGAAGATGAAAAAGGCGAGGATTGATATGAGAAAGGAAGGAGTTTGGCAAGACACTTTGGTTCACACGTGAAACTGATTTGATAGTGTCAATAGGTGCATGGATCCGAAATAGGCATGTTCCACTACTAGGCTGAGTGTGCCTACTTTTGAGTCCTTTGCCTTTAGAGACAAATTGATCTATGTCTACTCCAGCAAGAAAATAGCTTCGTGTTACTGTACTAGCGCGCAACAAAGCAAGAAAAAGTATATACATGGAAGCACAATGACTTATGCTCTCATCCCCTACTTTAAAACAACATGTTTTAGCACTCTTTTTGCTGGTGACCAAAGACAAGATCTTCGCATTTGGAAGCACCAATAGCATAGGGTGACTGGGCGAGCTTAACCCCTTTGAATGAGTTGGTGACTTTGATGACTGGACAGTGAATATTAAGGAATCTCCGATACAAATGGAAGTTTCAGTCTCAACTCAGAATTTTCTATGGCAGAGACAGTTCCAAATTAACATCTAGTTTTCACAAAGTTAAATTCCATGAATTTAAATCTAGAGACTAATAGGAGGGTAAACTAACAAGAAAACAAGGTACCAACTAATGTGGATACTTGATCTTCTAATAGGTTTGATTTGTTGGCGTGTGGATGTTGATGTTTTGAGACTTTCGATCAGTGGATCGTCACCTCACAATAGCTACACATGTGCATCTAATCATTATTATCCATGTTCTCACATAGTTGACCTAACCATGAATGTTATATTGATCATGCAAAGAATTGAAGAAATACACAAGAACAAAGGAAACACAATCTAAATTGCAGATAAATTTGAAGCACACAAAGTTGGGTTCCACAAACCGATCTAACGGAAATTCTATAGTGGTAGAATAATCTAAGCAAAACCTACCTGATCTTAAACAGTGGTGGCTAATGAATATATATGAGTTGGGATGTCCTTGGCTAGGGTCAGACCCTAGAGGATCGCACTCCTTGTGGCTCAACCAATGACACTATTACAAGGCCCAAGGCCTAAAACAGATTTGAACTGACTTGTTTTTTCGTTTGCAGGCAGCTTATGTGGAATTTTGATGTGGGACTAAAACCATCTGAAAATATACTCCGATACCTTTCTGTCAGGGGAATGACCCCAGGGTACCTTCCGAGTGCCTTTAAGGCAGTCGGACAAAGCAAGGGGTCGAGAAACAAGACAGTAAAGACAACCTTGGAGGTGGTCGGACCGGCGTTCTTCAGCTAGGCGGTCAGCAGTATGAAAAGAGCCTAGAGTCCAGTACTCGGAGGAATATTCTGACTACAAGAACTCAGAAGGCGAAGGCAATGACTGATCCACACTATCATTGACAATAACTCAAAGATGTAACTGTCAATCTTGAATACAAATTAAGATAGCATGTAATGCTATGATTACTAGCCCATGATCTCTGATGATTTAACTATTATAAAGGTACTTAATTGGGTAGTTAAAGCCTAAAACGGTAACCCCTGATCCCTAGGATATATAAACGGATCAGGGGTATCTCTCACAAGGGAGGGACAACTTACATTCATATGCGCACGAGCACCCTTGTAATCAAGTTCCTCGGCACATACTCCATCACACAGGAGTAGGGTTGTTATCCTCCGGGAGGCCCGAACCTATCTAAACTCTCTTTGTCTCATAGTTCTTGAGATAACCATAGAATCACGAACACAGAAAACCCCATATACTGAACTAAACTACCTCTGTGGATAACCCTATCGGAGGACTGCTGTCCTACACAACGATAGTTAGCGTGCCAGGTAGGGGTTTATTTTTGTGAATTCTTCATTTGGATTCCATGGCTGTTGTTTGCAAAGTCAGCACTAAGGTCCCCGTTGGCTCCATCATCACTTTTGAGAGCCTCACTTTCGTTGGCGACTCCATGCACCAACTTGTTTTGTCTGAGTCCGCTTCCAGCCAGGCAAAAACACTACGGACGCCTGCTGTGCTCCCAACCCCTTCCCCCGCTTGGAGCGCACCTCGCCCTGGTAACAGGGTGATCCTGGCGCCTGAGCGCCTAGCTCTGTCAAAAGCTCACTGACCAGTCTCCGCTGACTACATTATCTTCTCTACCTCGAATGGGTATACGGTCCAACAACGCCAATTCTCTGAGGTCGTCTTAGCGCAATCCAAGAAGAGGAGCATGCCGATCAAGTCATCAACTCCGTCGTCCAACTTCGTCATGACGTCGATGGCCGCTGTCTCCAACGATGAACCCACCACCAATGCTGTCGAGTCTAGTACCCATCGGCGAGAACGCCGACGATGGAATACCGTCCATTCCATTCGCCGAGGGAAAGCCCCGGCGCTAGGACAATCAAGAAGCTTTCACGGTGGACTTTGAGGATCATGCCATATACCGCACACCAACAGCGAACCTGGTCACCATTGAAAGGGCACTTTCTACCCTCCTTGAGATGCCTGAGCTCTAGAGAGCCCGGGCGATGACGCAGGCCGTAGCCGCCCAAATTGCTGATTTGGCTCCACCCGACCGATCACACTCCACCGGTCGCAACACCGCCCGATCGATCAGTCCTTCGCGATGCTCCTGATAGAGTGAGCGTCATGGGAGCTCTTACTCAGGCGATGCTCTGGAGATCCTTAATCAAGTGCGCAATGCGCGCAACTTCATTTCTCACCGTCGCGGAGACTACGAGCACGGTGAAATCCGTCGCCGGGAGCAGTATGACCAGAGCCATGGCACTCTAGGAGCCGACCGGTGAGATGATATTGATGCTCATCACAACAGGTTCCCGACCTTCACCGAGCGGCTCCGCCAGGTGGTCTAGTCCAAAGGATTCCACCCCATGGGCATTGAGCCCTACGATGGCAAGACCAACCCTTCACAATAGCTACGGCTGTATTACACGGTCGTCCGAGCAGCCAATAGAGATTAACACGTCAGACGAATTATCTCCCCGTGATGCTCACGCCGACCGCCATCAATTGGTTGGCGAGACTTCCGAAAAACTCCATTGACTCCTAGGATCAGCTGTGTGATATGTTTATCGTCAATTATCAAGGGATATGGCAAAGGCCGGCCTCTCGATACGACCTGCGCTAAATACGCCAAAGGAGTGACGAATACCGTCGCCAGCATCTCCAACGGCGACATCATTTCAATCTTTCAGAAAGGATTGTGGAAGCCCTTAGAGCTTTTCTGCTACCTGGCGATGAATGAGCCAGCGACACCAGGCGAAATGATCAGTATCACCGAACAATACGCCAACGCTGAAGACGCTGAGTGCGAGCAAATGCACCTGACTACATGGGAGTCTCACAAAGAGAAGAAGCGCTCGGACGAGGATTGCCGATCGCCCCGACCCGTCGACCGCGACAAGCCCGAGTCCTCCTGTCCGAAAACTCAGAAGTGAAAGTCCGAGCACGTTATGGTTTTGGAGGAAAAACAAAAACAAAGAGGACGGGGGCACTCGGTGATGCAGGAGATGATTGATAAGCCTTGCATATTTTATTCAAACAGCAGCCACACCACGTGTCGGTGTTACCAGCTGCAAGATCAAATGCTCCAAGAGGAGCAGAATAACCCCCGGCAGGATCAGCGATGTTGGGATGATAAAAATAAATCTCGCCGAGAAGATAAAGACGTTGACCGCCCGGTCGGAAATGATTTTCAGGAGCCCGATCGAACAGTCTCCATGATTTTTGGTGGGGCGATCACCGTGGAGTCCAAGCGCCAACAAAAACTTCTCGCCCGTTGAGTCCATACCATTAGTGGGAAAGAGCCCGAGCGCCTCCGCTGGTCTGAAGTCCCGATTACCTTCTGTCGGGTTGATCAATGGACAGACGTCCCCAAGCCAGGCCGATTTCCACTGGTTGTGGACCTGGTGATCCTGAAAGTGTGCTTGAGAAGGGTGCTCATCGATGGAGGTAGTGGCCTCGATGTACTATTCAAAAGGACACTTGCAGCGCTCAGCATCAACATCAAAACGCTAGAGAAAACGAACACGGCATTGTACGGGATTGTCCCGGGAAAGGCCTCCGTCCCACTTAGCACACTCACCCTCCTAGTGACTTTCGACACTCGGGACAACTACCGCATCGAGCATATCAAGTTCTATGTCACCAACTTTAAGACCACCTACCACGCCGTGCTCGGTCGACCCTCCCTCGCCAAATTCATGGCCGTCCCCCATTACACATACCTGGTCCTTAAAATTTTGGGACTTGGAGGAGCTTTTTTAATCAAGGGGGATATCGTCACCTCCCACGCTTGCGAGCATGACAGTCTCGCCTTGGGAGAGGCGGCAGACATATCTGTTCAGATGGAGAAGACCATCCAAGCGGCCAAGACTACGCCGACCACCAATAACTAGATTCCAACTGCTACGCCATCTACATTGGGTATTTCGCCTTCGCCTACCGAGTACAAAGCCATTCGGTTATCGAACGCCGACCCCGCCAAGACCACGCTGGATGCGCCGATTTGCCCAAGAACGTAAGGAGACCATCAAAGAAGAAGTCACCCGATTACTAGCGGTCAGGTTCATAAAAGAAATGTATCATCCTGACTGGGTAGCGAACCCAGTCCTTGTAAAAAAGAAGAATAGAAAATGGATAATGTGCATTGACTACACCGATCTCAACAAGCGATACCCAAAAGATTCTTTCCCTCTGTCACGCATTAACCAATTGGTCGACTCTACCGCCGGTAGTTCTCTCCTTTGTTTCCTGGATTGCTATTCGGGATATCATCAAATCAGTTTAAAGAAGAAAGATCAAGAGAAGACATCATTCATTACTCTATTTGGCGCTTACTGCTATACGTCCATGCCCTTTGGGCTCAAGAACACCGGGGCAATGTATCAACGTGCCATACAGCGCTGTCTCACTGACCAAATTGGCTGCAATGTGGAGGCGTATGTAGACGATGTCGTCATCAAATCTAAGCACACGAAAGATTTAATCTCAGATATCCAGGAGACTGTCAACAATCTCCAGAAATTTAGATGGAGACTCAACCCAGAAAAATGTGTATTTTGGGTGCCGACCGAAAAGCTACCCGGTTTTATTGTCAGCAGCCCAGGGATCAAGGGCAATCCCGAGAAGATATCATCAATCATAAACATGGCTAAGCTGACCAACGTCAAAAATATTCAATACCTCACAGGCTGCATGACCGCACTCAGGCACTTTATCTCTCGACTCGGCGAACAGGGGATGCCATTCTTTAAGTTGCTCAAGAAGGAGGACAGCTTCACTTGGACACCCAAGGCAGATCAAGCTTTTTCGGATCTCAAAAAATTTCTCACCACGTCACCTGTTTTTGTTGCGCCGACCCTCGGAGAAACTTTACTTCTCTACATCTTCGCCACGACCCATGTGGTCAGCACCGCCATTGTCACCGAACGCCTAGAAGAACGCCACGCCTACCTAGTACAATGCCCGGTGTATTTCATATCGGAGGTACTCTGACCATTAAAGGTCCGATACCCTAAGATTCAGAAGCTCCTTTACGCCGTGCTCATCACCACCTGGAAGCTCAAGCATTACTTCCAAGCTCACTCAGTGGATGTTTTCACAGAATACCCACTCAGCAAAATTCTCTATAATCGAGATGTCACTGGTCAGATCATTAAATGGGCCGTTGAATTGGGTGAATATACCCTTAACTTTAAGTCCCGAGCAGCCATTAAATCTCAAGCTCTCGCTGACTTCATCGCTGAATGGACAGAGATCCAACTTCCATCGATAGCTGAGACCCCGGAGCATTGGGTCATCTATTTTGATGGATCCCTAAGCATTGAAGGAGCCGGAGCAGGTGTTCCTAGAGATGAGAACTCGGCTGCTGATCTCCTTGCCAAACTGGGATCCTCCAGAGCTGCAGTGCCGAATGGCGTGTTTGTCCAAGAGCTTCAAAAACCATCAGTCTAGGTTGAAGAAGTGCAATCCTCAGATGACAAGGAGACACCTTCTGTCTTGGTCATTACCGATGATGAAGAAGATTAGCGCCGACCCCTCATCGATTTTATCCTCATCGCCAAAACTCCAGAGGACAAGGACTCAGCCATTCATCTCGCCCGAAGGAGTAAACAATATATCGTCATTGGGTCAAAGCTATATAAACAAGCCGCATCGACTCGGGTGCTCCTCAAATGCGTCAGCCGACTTGAAGTTTCAAACATATTGGAAGAAGTGTACTCGGGAATGTGTGGCAATCATGCTGGTGCCCGGACTCTCGTAGGCAAGGTGTTCCAGTCAGGCTTTTATTGACCGACCGCCAATGAAGACGCTAAACTACTCATCGAAAGATGTCAAGAATGCTAGTTTTTCGCCAAGCAAAATCATCTCCCTACACAAGCACTACAAACAATTCCATCTTTGTGGCCATTTGCATGCTGGGGGCTCGACATGGTCAGCCCATTTCAGAAGGCACCACAAGGATATGACTGCCTATTCGTCGATGTGGATAAGTTCACAAAGTGGATTGAAGTTATGCCACTAAAGACCTGCACCGCGAAGAAAGCCACGGAATTCATCCAAGGAGTAATCTATCGGTTTGGTGTCCCCAATTAGATCATCACGGATCTAGGAACACAATTCACTACAAATGACTTCTAGGAATTCTGCGAAGACCGGTGCATCAAAGTGAAATATGCATCAGTAGCATATCCACGAGCGAACAGTAAATGCGAATGAGCTAATGGTATGATTCTCTAAGGCTTGAAAGCTAGAGTTTTTGACCCTCTCAACAAGTATGGAGGTCAGTGGATAAAAGAACTACCAGCTGACTTATGGGGTTCGCACTCAACCATGCCGAGCTACTGGTCAGACTCCCTTCTTCCTGGTATATGGGTCGGAGGCCATTCTACCAGTAGACATGCTCCATGAGTCTCAAAGAATTCAACACTATGAAGAGGGGGCCATTGAACAAACAAGAGAAGAGGACATTGATAGTCTCGAGGAAGCTCGATTGGCCGAAATAATCCAATCTGACCAGTACCAGCTAGTCCTTCACCAGTATCATGACCATAATGTACACGGTCAACCATTCCAAGTCAGGGATCTGGTCCTCCACCGAGTACAGTCCACGATCGGTGCTCACAAGCTCTCTGCTCTATGAGAAGGTCCATTTATCATCGTGGAGGTCACTCAGCTAGGATCTTATCGATTGACTAGAGAAGATGGTCAACGCATACCCAATTCATGGAACATCGAGAACCTATGCCGGTTTTACCCATGATGTTATAAGCTACGTACTTTTTATCTTGGGTTAATAATAATTTTACTTCTCCAAAAGTTTCTCCAACACTTTTGTCCTGCCCAGCCCCGAGTGCTTGCTCCTTTCTATCACTTTACCCCAGAGTCTATGCCCCGCTCTAGCTCTGGCGATCGATCGAGTGATGCTCTGACAGGTCACCCCGAGTTGGTATCCGTTTCGCTCTATGGGGAGGTATAGTTGATACGTTTGTTGCACGCTCGGGGGCTCACCAAACTCGCCTAACAAATTTTTCTACCATGCCTATGCCCGACCACCTTCACAATCTTTTCTGACTACTTGTGAAGCCTGAGGTTCAATATGCGTGTACACAGCTAAGTTTCCCCACGTTGCGAACTAAGGCTATACCAATTACTCGAAAAACAACAGAGGGCGGTCGGACACAGCACAATCATAACTTCAAATAACATTGCATTGAAAATAAATGTCATATTTATATTATTACTTTTTCCTACATAATAACACTACTTGGCAGGTTCTTCAGAAAACACCTCCAGGTCTTGAATGAGCACTTTGGCTGTCTCCTTCACCTCCGAGTAGTACTTCTCCATGTCAGCCTCTGAGGAGCCATGGTGTATACCATGGGGATGATGAGTGATTGTCAACGGAGTGAAGAAGAGATGAGAAATGAGGAGACTTGACCGTGACGGAGTTCGTGTGCGACTCAGGTACAACCTAAATGACTCTTTCTGGCTTTTGTTTGGCTTTTGGTCGTAGGTTGGATTTTCTTCTTATATTTTTCTAGATATTTTCTTCTATCTCTATGCTTGTGTTTTTGTTTTGTGTTTCCACTTGTGTTTTCAGGTTACTATTGCTGAAGAGGATGTGTTGACAATGCACTCAT
>KE372927.1:95020-117869 GCA_000418225.1 Zizania latifolia
GAAATGTTCACATCTATAAGGCACGATTGGTGGCGAAAGGTTTCAGGCAGATTCAAGGTGTTGATTATGATGAAACGTTTTTGCCCGTCACTATGCTAAAGTCTATCTAGATCATCCTAGCAATTGCCGCATTTCATGACTATGAGATATGGCAAATGGATGTCAAAACGGCTTTCCTTAATGGAAACCTAAGTGAGGATGTGTACATGATACAGCCTGAAGGTCTTGATGATCCAGAGAGTGCTGGGAAAGTTTGCAAGCTGTAAAGGTCCATTTATGGGCTAAAGCAGGCTTCTCGAAGTTGAAGCCTTCGTTTTGATGAGATAGTCAAAGGGTTTGGCTTCATCAAGAACGAAGAAGAGCCTTGTGTTTACAAAAAGGCTAGTGGGAGCTCACTTGTGTTTCTGGTCTTATATGTAGATGACATATTATTGATCGGAAATAATATTCTTATACTAGATGCTGTCAAGTCTTCGTTGAGAAAAAGTTTCTCAATGAAAGATCTTGGAGAGGCAGCATACATCTTGGGCATAAAGATCTATAGAGATAGATTGAGAAGATTAATTGGATTAAGCCAAAGCATGTACATTGACAAGGTATTGAAACGGTTCAATATGCCGAATTCCAAGAAAGGTTTTCTGCCAATGTCACATGGTATTTCTCTCAGCTAGAGTCAATGTCCTTTGACACTTGATGAACTGGAGAAAATGAGTGTGATCCCGTATGCCTCCGCAATCGGATCCATCATGTATGCCATGCTTTGTACACGCCCAGATGTTTCTTATGCTCTAAGTGTTACGAGCAGATATCAGTCAAACCCGGGTAAAAGTCACTAGACGGTAGTAAAAAGTATCCTTAAGTACTTGAGAAGAACTGAGGATATGTTCCTGGTCTATGGAGGCGAGGAGGAGCTCGTTGTAAATGGTTACACCGATGCCAACTTCCAGACCGATAAGGACGATTCACGATCACAGTCTAGATTTATGTTCTGCCTCAATGGAGGCGCAGTGAGTTGGAAAAGTTCCAAGCAAAAAACGGTTGTAGATTTAACAACAGAAGCCGAGTATATTGTAGCTTCGGAAGCTACAAAGGAGGCAGTTTGGATTAGAAAGTTTGTTTCTGAGTTGGGTGCTGTCCCTAGTGCGTCCAGTCTAGTGGACCTCTATTGTGATAATAGTGGTGCCATTGCGCAAGCCGTGATCCGTGAGATTATAGATAGAGGTGATGTGAAGATATGCAAGGTGCACACGGATTTGAACATAGCTGATCCGTTGACGAAGCCTCTCTCATAGCCTAGACATGAGGCGCACTTGAGATCTATGGGCATTAGATACTTACGTGAGTGAGTCGAGTGTATGTGAGAAGAAGTTAGTTTGTCTATGCTGATGTACATTTGTATAATTTGTTATCTTGTTCCTTGAATAAATGTCTTTTACATTGATCAGCAAGTTGATAACTTGTTTGTGAGACTCTTTATGTTATGATGTTGTTCTAAACGATCCCTAATCTCATATCATCATGTGGGACAGTGTTGATTCATAGATTAGCACATCTGTCTGATTGATAATTATGTTTCACAGATCATAGACATGGAGATGTCAAGTCAGTGATGTGGACTCATCTTGGTGAACATGAAGTTAGATAGACCCACCTTGAGATACTACTGGGATTGTTATTTTATATGTGCAATCAGTTGTAATCTCAAAAGGTGTACCTACAGAATCCTTAGACCTGAGATCGTCATTGATTCCAGAATATGTAGTAGCACACTTAGGGGCTTCCAAATGCTATTCCGTAACAGGGTAGTTATAAAGGTTGCTTTCGGATGTGTCACGAAACATGTCGTGAGATGTGAGCGGTCAAGATAGAATTTACCCATCCTACATAACGGGAGAGACATCTCTAGGCCTCTCGAGGTAGTCGGATTGGAAAGTGCATGGCCATGCCACTATGATCAAAGAGTTGATCATGATTGAATCCACTACTTGATCGAGTGAAGTGTTGAGCTATCAACAAGGGTGACACGAATCTCGCCTTGAGCTTGACTGATGTCGTGTGGTAAAGGGATTGGTGCGTGAGTATATCAAGGTTCAGAAAGTATGATTTTGACTTTGTATGCTTTCGGGGGTCAATATGTTCTGCTAGGTACCGCTATTGATCGGTGATTCGGAAATGGTTTTCGGGTAGCGGTCATTTATGTATGAACCTATCGGGTCACACGCTTAAGGGGATGGAATTCAAATCTTGAAAAGAATTGGTTCTTGTGCAAGTGGGAGATTGATGGAATTGTGCCCAAGAAAATTCTAGGGGAGCCGGAAGTTCCGGCTGTAGCCGGAAGTTTCGGGTTCTGGAGCATCCGGAAGTTCTAGTATAACCAGAAGTTCTGGGCTAGCCCCGGTTTTTGATTTTCTGGACGAACTGAAAGTTTCGTCTGTAGCCGGAAGTTTCAGGTTTTGGACGAACTGAAAGTTCTGATTGGATTGGAAGTTTCGGGTCAAGAATTAATTCGATATAGAAGGTCATTTTCGGAAGTTCCGGCTGTAGCTGAAAGTTCCGGGGTCCGGAAGTTCTGGCTGTAGCCGAAAGTTCTGGACCAGGCGAACAAATTAGATCTGTTGAGCTTTAATACAGATTAAAGGCCCATGATGGGGCACTATATAAAGAGAGGTGGGGCAAGCACGTAAAGGCTGCTGGTCATTGCTACTTCACCCTAACCCTAGCCGCCACCTCTCCTCTCTCCACGATCACAAGAGTTGTGATTGATCTCTCGGATCTCGCGAGTGGTGCTAGCACGCCGGCGCGAGGTGATCCCATCCCTATATGTGTGGATACCGTAGAGGCACCGTTGCTGCATCGGTGCTGTTCTTCTTCCTTGAAGAACGCCGGATTACGCTGACTTCGCCGCCGACAAACGGACGGAGCTGTGAGGAGCAGATCGAGGACGCGCTTCATCGACTCTACTTCCGCTGCCCGAGCGTGTCTCGAGGCTTAAGGTAACGATCCATGATCCCATTACACGCATGGTTCATGGGCTAACGGGGTAAATTTTTGAAATTAAGCGCTAGCGTAGCCTCCCCATATCCCAACACGTGGGTGCACCACTGATGCATATTGGACCTCAACGCAATGCTCTTGGCAGAGTTCCCAAAAGTCATTTGCTGTGAATTGGGTGCCAAGGTCGGTAATGATCTGTTTTGGCACTTTGAACATATATGTTATGCTCTCGATGAATTCGGTAGCCTTCTTTACGATACAAGTCTTCAATGGCATAACCTCGATCCACTTGGTGAATTCATCGATGGCGACGAATAATCAATCATACCCTTGTGGAGCCTTCTGGAATCGGCCAACCATCTAGATCCCCCAGCATGCGAAGGGCCACGATGGAGGAATCGTTTGGAGCACCTAGGCTGGTAGGTGATTTTGGCGAATAATTGACAACCCTTGCATCTTTTTGAAGGGTTCCTTGGCGTTATTGTTGGCAGTCGACCAATAGAATCCCGAGCTGAAGGCCTTGCCTACCAATGTTTGGGTGCCGGCGTGATTTCCACATGTTCCCAACTCCCAAGTACACCTCATTGAGGATTTTGAGGTCCTTCGTGCGAGTAATGCACTTCTAGAGCACTCGGGTTGAAGCCGCTCGTCTATAGAGTGTCGTGTCGACCACCACATATTGCTTGCTTCTGCTTGCTAGGTGGTCGGCGGTGACTTTTTCATCTGATACCTTGGCATTGAGGATGTAGTCGATAATGGGTCAGCGCCAATCTTCTTCGGTCTCTTCAATTGCCATGATCTCGGTTTCCCGAGAGCGGTCGATCGGCTACCATAGTAACCGAGCTTTAACATGAGCACCGCTTACAAATAAATATATTGATGAGCAATGAAGTTTACAGTGTATAAATTTCATAAATAAACTCGAGAGAAAAATAAATTACAAACTAGTCCTTTGTGTAACACAAAGGACCTTGAAAGATTAAAAAAGCATCCAAGCCCTTTGGGGCTCATCACCTAGCCGAGACTAATGTATTGTTGTAAACCTAACATGGTATGAAGTAATTTGAAATACAAATGTAGTGGTAAATATTTTACTCTAGAGATAGATAAAATTTGAGTAATTTCTGTTTAAAACTCGCTAAGTTTTACTTTCTGAAATACACGTGTCCTATCATATACTCTCCCATACTAAACTGTTGTGTATTTTAGCCTTGGACATATGTATTAAGGAGATGTGAAAAAAGATTATAATATCCTCATCGGGGTGGGTGAGTGTGGTCTAGGAATTATTGGGTGAAGTAATGAGTAATAAAGTCTTAAGATATTAAAGGTACTTCATAAGTAAAAATTATCTTTTATAAGTGTTAGGTTGTTACATTTGGAAAAAATTGAACTCTAAAAAATAGTATATTTTGTAACGGATGGAGTATTAAGATGAAAGAAGTAGTATTAGATAGATCGTTTCTAAGATAAATTATAGGAGCATTTGAGAGAGGTGGATCTTTTGCAGGGTCTATATAGCCTGGCTGCTAAAACTCTACTAAATATTTATTTCATGACATCATTTAGTCCAAGATTTCTAGATTTTGAAGGTGATATATACCTTTGGGTTTATAAATTTCGATATCCACAAATCATAACTATGCACATGCAAGTGAACCTTTGTAGAAATCTTGTGTAAATGAAGGATTTATCTAAAAACCTATTTTCAAGACAACAGCACTTCCCAAGAAGAGGAAAAAAACATTCCTTCATCTAAAAAAAGAAAGAAAACAGAAGGCAGAAAATAGAGGAGGAACGGTCGCATGGTACATCACGCCACTGACAGATTGGCCCCACTTGGTCTTGTCTTAAAAAATTAGCACTGGCCAATGGAACACAGGTAGAGAACAGCAAGACTCGATCCAGGTCTCCGAGTCCACGAGACCACGAGGCCTACAAAGCTACAATTAAGCACCCCGATCCATCGATCATCGTTGCTGCAACCGATTTTTTAACTCTCTCATCCGTTTGAGGATACGGTTAATCCGAGCTCTGTCTGCAGGTAATCTTCAATTTGCTCCAAATCTTTCATGGTCCATAGAAATGTTCTTCTTGCTCTGGTTAGTTCCTTCTTCTAGGGATAGATGTGTTCTTGGCGACGCCATGATTGGATGATACAACTATTTTGTTTGATTGATACTGTTTTGGCCTAGCGATCGCAAGAACTCACGGTGTGTCCGGGAACGGTAGATTCTGCTAGTTCCACCCCCTAGAGGAAAAGTTTGTCGGTCCTCTTGGGGTTGGGGTTGACTTGAGATTTGAGATGAGTTTGCTGCCTGAGCTTTACAATTTTGAGATTCTGCTAGGGCCTTGCTCTGAAGTCCGAACAGTCTGTCGCATTCGAGTAGATTATTGAACAGGAAATGTAAACTGGATTTGTTATTAGGGGAAAGAGGGAAAGATAATTATGCAATGTAAAGTTTGTGGACTCTTTTGCCCAAATGTGTTTATGGAATGAACCATTGATGGAAAAGCAGATGCAGTGTTCTGTAATGATACTTCTGGTTGGTGCTTTTGGTTTCTTGATGGAACTAAGCAAGTTGCGGGAAGCCGATGGGATTTTTTCTAAAGATTTTCAATCAAGTCAAATGGGTCAATAATTTGGAAATTTGGGTGTGTTGTCAATATTCATCCTGAAGTGGGTTAGTTAGCCTATCAGTATAACTTTAAATCGATGCAGGTTATACTGTGTGTTGTGTGTCTTGAGAACCTGAATCTGAATTTGTTCCGATAAGTGGTATGGTAATAGCACTACAAATGCATCCTATTTGGATGCTAAATTAGTCAATTTGTGCTTTGTTTGACTATTCCATCTGGTTGTAGCCTATACCACAACTGTTGTATGCTCTCTTACAGAAATTTGTATTGTCACCTGCTTATTAATATTAAGAGACAGACAAGAATTCAGTTAACTCGTAAAAACATCAGTACACCCATGCTTTGCAGCCAGCACTATGAATGGCCCTTGAGTGCTTGAACTGATGATTCACATGTGCAAAATGAAAACGAAAGAAGTAATTGAGTAGACATATTCAAATTCTGAAACCGTTATTCAGTACTACTGAAAAGATTGAATTAAGAGATCCATCTTATAAAATGCAAGCTGCCAGAAGGTCTTTTTGTACTCATTCTGGTGTGCATTACTGTTTTTATCATTATATTCTGTCTTCCACTTCCCTAGATATGGCAAGCAAAAGGATTCAGAAGGAACTCATGGATTTGCAAAAAGATCCACCAACATCATGCAGTGCTGGGCCTGCTGGAGAGGACTTATTCCATTGGCAAGCCACAATCATGGGCCCTAGTGACAGCCCCTATGCAGGAGGGGTGTTCTTTGTTAACATCCATTTTCCTCCTGACTACCCTTTTAAGCCTCCAAAAGTGAGCTTCCAAACAAAGGTGAGTTATATGCTTGACCAATCTTTCTTTCTTGTTGGCATCTTTGTGTCACTGTAGTATTTAACTTGTTATGATTTATGTATTGTTATTTTTAACCTTATTATCGACATAGTAAGCAAGAAGAGTGTGTTCTTGGGAAATTTAAGATGAACAGGATCCATTTCAATTTTCAAAATCAGTCAGTATCAATAAAAACTTATTTCCTGGTGTAAGAAATAAAGTACAACTTGGCATATGTCAGCTAGAGTTCCTGATTCTCTGTAACAGAACTGTTTCTTTAGTTAAATACATCCAGGCAGATGTTTATAATCCTGGCAGTTCTCTTTGTCAATAGTTGTTTTTATCCAGGATGGTTGGAGATCCCTTGCAAAATTTCACTAATATAATGTGAATAGGAAAACAAGGGATCCTGCAGTTGCAAGTACAAGGTTGACAGTCAACCTAGGTCACAAACAGACAAAAACAGGGCAAAAGCAAGGAAGAACATAACTGCCTAATTATAGTGTCACTCTAAACTTGAGCTGTTAGTGTTGCACTTCTGACAACCTACACAGGCAACAGTTGTTGCAGCCTGAATTGAGTTATTTCAATTGGTTGTTTTGTTACATGCTTCAGCAATGACATGTAGCTATGTTTCTCTAGCAATGAACGATTCCTGAATTGAAATGGACAAAAGTGTAACTTTTGAGGCAAGCTTCTTCACGAATTCGAATGGACAATACAAAGTTGATACTTGCCAGTTTTGATCGGTCAGCACTAAGCAATGATTCACTAACTCTGCCAGATGAAACTGATATCATGTTGGTTCCATAGAGTGTGGCCCTGATATGATAATTTCTTGAAGGAAAGAATATAACAGAGAATTGATAAAATAGGTGCTAAAAGTTTGTGGTAATTTTTCCAATATATCAAAGCAGGCTGGCCGTATATCTACTCTGTTAAATGTATCAGAAAGAATCCAAAGAAGATCCATTCTAGTAATTTGCTGCTAGTTGCTACAATGTTACTCCTTCCTGTCAAATTTATTTAACGTTGGGAATACAAACTGAGAGTATATAAAATACTCTGGCATACAACGCTAGATCATTTGATCATTCATCTGAAGTTACTGATTCTTCTCATTTTCTTCATCACTAATGCCATAAATGGTGAATGGTTTCACCGACAATGCAGGTGTATCACCCAAACATCAACTCTAATGGCAGCATTTGCCTTGACATCCTCAAGGAGCAGTGGAGCCCAGCACTGACCATATCAAAGGTCCTCCTGTCCATCAGCTCTCTTCTCACCGACCCCAACCCAGATGATCCACTCGTCCCGGAGATCGCCCACGTCTACAAGAACCGGAGGCCCCGCTATGAGGAGATGGCAAGGGCCTGGACCCAGAAATACGCAATGGGCTAGCAGCTATCATGCTTGAGATTTGAGAACGTTGTGGCTTGCAAGAATTGAGTCAAGTTGGTTTACTGTCTTGTGATGATCCCAGATGGCTGTCCTCTGATCTAATGCCTGTTTTTGTATCTGTACAGTAGTGTCAAAAATGCATAATCTGTAAATTTCACGTTCAAACTTTGGTTTATACCATGAAGAACATTCATAGATATGGCATTTGTGTCTGTAACCTTGTGAAGAAGCCAGTCGGACTTGTATGCATCAAGACATATATTTGCAGAGCTTTGTGGTGTTCTGGTCCATTTCTATCTGATACCTGTATGTTATTTTCAAAAATAAATAGACCTGTTACATGTATTTCAGATGTGCATAATTTTTAGCATTCGATCCGAATCAAACTGCCGCTTGCTCTTGGCTCAAGTAAGTCAGTAATTGAACTTTCTTCAGTTCCATATTGTTGGAACCACTTCTTATATGTGAACATATGACAATTAGCCAAATGGCAATGACTTATTACTCACAATACTTGTCAGTCTATGGCCTTGCTGATTTTTGGCAAGTACCTGACTGATTTGGGTCAGTGCCTGCCATCAGAGTGTGATCTGGGATGTGTGTGCCCATGTTTCTTGTCCAAAGCTGCTTTTTGGTGCCATGCCTCTCTTAGCTTTGTTGTGCTGAAGAACTAGAAAGTCACTCCTGCCCTTCCTTTCTTTGAGAGGAAGAGGCAAGTTTTGATGACCTACCAGCCTGTTTGATCATATCAATTCTTCAGTGCATGAATACCTAGCATACTATATACATAGCTTGTCAGCAAGAATTAATTGGATAACACAACAGGAAAAGATTAGAATAGTAATCAGTTTAAGATTTAACTAGATACAATTAAGGTAACATGGTTTAGACAAAACTCTCACTCTCTCTCTCTCCCTCTGTTTATAAACAAACAATGTGCAGTGCTTTATTTGGTATACCTGTAGCCACCATGTTTGGGAAAAGGCTTTCATTTGTACACTTGCACTACATACTCCTGAAGATGATTATACTGACACCGGTAGCTGTCTACAGAATGGTTGCCAGGCTGCAGAGCAGTAGTCATGGCACCAGGAGAGCCACTCCTTGTAGCAATAATGCCCCTCTTCCATGGCACTCCTCATTGTCTACCAGAGAGAGGAAAGGACTACACATTACACAACATTGAAAAGCCCTGAAGAAAACCAACTGTTCATCATGATAATTTCAGGCATCCAATGAAAACAAATGAGAAAACACAAAAATGATTGCTTGTTTCAAATTTATTTGACCACTTTGGGCCAATTGTAGTCGCGAGGCGGGTTTTTAACAAAAAACCGTGTTATTTCATTTCATTGCTCTTTTTTGTACTCATCTCATATGACCTCACTCAGCCAATGAACATCATATACTTATATCTGATGATATCCTTGTTTTGGAAAAAAATTATCTAATACTATCTAACAATTTCTCCATCTGCGATCTCTCAACTAAAAGAATCAAAACCCAATTCAACACGCAAATTATGTTTGACCTTTTTGTAACAACCACGTTATCTAATTAGGCAATGAGCTCTACCTTTTCCATACAGTCACCAAAATGAAGGGATAATTGCTCGAATGCGAAGTTGAGATGTTTATTTTCTTTTGCCACCGAGTTATTTGGCTTCACAAAAATGCCACAAAGTTCAGTATGACACTCTTTTGCTATAACACCACATGAATTACCATAAATTTTTTTGAAGAAAAAGACGTGTTGTCTGGCTTTATTTAAAAGTCGTAAAAAAGGGTAACATTATGCTGGGAATACCAGCTTACAATAAGAGCAAATACATGCTAAAAAAAACCTCCATACACTAGGCAACCATCACAAAAGTACTTCAAGCTAGACAGCTAGAGATATGTCTAACAGCAACCGACTAGCGGTCAAGCAGCACATTAAGTTCATACTACTTAGCAATTCGACAGTTTTACTAAACAGCTGCCAGAATAAGTTTTCAACATATATCCTCAAACAGGTTCCAGCAACGACAGCTCCATAAATACCGACATCTTCTTCCTTTCCTATTCTCCTTCCTACACTATGGTGTCTCTCTTCTAAGTTCCAGCTTCGGTTACTCGGCAGTCGGCACTGACCAGTGCGGAGCACTGGGCGTGGGGCAGGGTTGATCGAACTGTTTGGCTACCCCGTGGTAGCCGACGATTCGCTGCTGAGCGGCTTTGTCGAACCGGCCGGTTTGTTTCAAATTTCAAATTTGAAATTTAAAAAATAAAAAATTCCTAAAAATAGTAAGTGAATTAAGATGATTTATGATGAATAAATTAGTTGTCAAAAATATTAAAATATCACAAAATTATGAACCGATCAAGATGAATAAAATACAAAATGCAAAAATAATTTACTTCTTCATGTGTTATTATTTGATTCTTTGTATGCGCAGGGCTCTTGGATTAATGTCATATATTTGATCAAATAAAATTCTGTGCTTCATGAGTGTTGCTTGTTGATTGTTTGTAAGAAGCCCGTTGATTCACAAGCGTTGGTGGTGTTGACTCATTAGATATGTATACAAATGGCAAGATTTCCTTTATTCTATGTTATATGAAGAATGACAAACCACTGCATCTTAGACAGGACAAAGCTAAGAGAAGTATAAAGCAAGTATTCTTACTTTATGTGGCTTATAACTAATGTCTATAAATAAATACAATGCCGTTTATAACCAATAGAATCAACAATGATAAGTTAAAAATATTAGAATTACCAATTAGCCATGTTGTTTTATAATTTATATTTTGCTGTAAACTTATAAAATTTATGGTATTGTAAGCTTTTAATTTATCTAGAAAAACAATTTTCTGTGGTTTTACAATTTTCAGATTTTTTCTAAAAAATTGTCTGACTGGTACCGTAGAAACCAAGCCTGGTACCGTGGCAACCGATCATCAAACCGTGGTTACCGAGCTGTTACTGTTATAGCGGTTACCAAACCCTAAATCACGGCTACCGAACCCTAAACTGTGGTTACCGATCGATAAACCGTTTCATGAACTGATTTGAATTCAAATTTTGAAATGCAAATTTTGACCGAATTGGACCGATTACCGCCTGTCCGAACCCGAGCGGTAACCGGCCCAAAAACAGTTTTGCTAACCCTAGCGTGGGGACGGTGACTAGTCTATGAGCCAGCGACGAAGATCAGGAGAAGAAGGTGTAGCCAACGGTCAACACGAGATGACGACAGACGGGGACAGCGCAGCGGAGAGCAAGGGCCCATCGCTAGTCAAAGCAAGACAATGACGAGCGGGGGCAGCGACAGATTGGCACATCACAACGGCGAGCAGGGACGACTAGGGGTCTGCGTGGGGATGGCAGTGAGCAGCAATGGCCACTGGTTGGATGGCGTAGGTACGACGGTCGTATATGACAGTCAAAGTTGGAGATGAGACTATATGACGCGACCAAGAGGAGGAGGAAAAAGGATAGGGGCAGTTTTGGTACTATGAAATATCAAATCCGATTCTAGGTTACAATATTATGGGATAGAGAGAGTAGAATACAAGAGGCCAAGGGTGGATGTAAAATCCGTTTTCTTGAACAAGTTTAAAAACATATTTGAAACTGCGACTAAGTTGGAAAATTTGAAAATTTGATTTAAATCATAGTGCCAAAACAAAAATGGATTCTAAAGTAATAGTAATTACTATTCACCATCCGACAAAAGTCATTCCAAGCCGTAAAAATTTCCTTTTCCCTCCAAATCAATTTTCGACACAAATTCTAAATTGAACCCACTATTCTGAAATACAAAAACACTATTCATCGTCCAACCGTTTGTTTCCTCTGATCCAATTCTCTCATTCAAATTTCGAAATTTTGAATACTTCAATTTCAAATACTCATCTTCAAAAGGCAATTTCAAACTTACTTATTCGCAAATCACATATATTTATAAACGTATACACGTACAATACGAATATAAGTGTGTATACATCCAATCTCACTTTTGAACAGACATTAGCCTTAACCCATTTTCAAATTCAAAACTCAAACTCAAACTCCTTTTTCACTTCCTTCAAAGTGCAGCCTTTCCTTCTAGCCTTTTTGCTTTTTCTTTTGCTAGCTGTCTCGGTGCACCCGGCTGCACCCGCCGCTCGGGCCACCTGGTTGGCCATGCCGCCAGCGCGCCCACCTGCTGTTAACGGCAAAATTTGGTAAGACCCAAGCTCAACATAGCTTCGGCACAGTCCATGGAAGTCAAGGAATCCGGTCAAAGCACGGTTAGTGAAGCCCAACCGCAATACGCGCATTTGATCGGATAAAGATACGAAGAAGCCAATAAAAAGGGAAGATAGATTTTTCAGTTGCAGTCATATCCATATAGAACAGCAAGTCCTCAGACTATAAATATGTAACACTTAGGCTTAGTTTAGGATCATAAAAAACAGATCAACAAACAACTCTCGGCGCATCGCCAAACTTGCCACCGGCGAGTTCTTGCTTTCTCGTGGGGCTGCATCGTTCCGATCTCTGGCGAGAGGTAAGTTCCGTCAAACATGTATTGATTAGTAGATCTAAGGCTTCATCGGTTAGGTCCGACATCTTAGTCTATGTATCATTCATACTATATCAGGTACGTGGTTTAGATCAAATATATTAATCTAAGGCTTCATCGGTTAAGTTCGACATATTAGTCTATGTATTTAATTCATGTCACATATCGTTCATCTGGATGAAGTATGCTCCGATATGTTTAGCATTATGGTTTGCTATGACTTAGGGACTGTCTTGGTTCGGTCCAATCTTGCGGTTATAGCGAGTGATAATGCAAACACAGACCGGGCATGTTGAGGCCAGATTCTATCGGAGTATAAGCCGATAGGTCATCTCTTTGCGTTTTAATCTCATCGTTGTATCGGGTATCGAAATCGAGCGATGCACATCAGCCTAGCATTGTTATATATCTTACTTTTACATCCCGATATCGGCTTTAGTTTTACTTTCAATTGCTTTCACAGATTAGTTGGTTCAGTCCGATGCCGATGTTCCGATAGGTTTCATAATAAATACATTTCTTGTACATCGTACATCTAATATGCTACGTTGATGGACCTTCATCATGTTCTTATTGTATTTTATTTATAGTCATCCGATACGCGTTAAACCATCGGCTCGATAGCCGATAGGCGTTACTGCTTACGTTTTTCTTGTCTATCTTATCAGTTGCAGGATCAAACTGATTGGCACACCACGAACCGCAAATTTAGGACCTGCACTAGAGTTAAACAGATCTCTTAGGCCACACGTGTGACCAAAAAATTCACCAACACGCTTTTCGGCACGCCCAGTGGGACTCTCTTCAACGACACTTCCCGCCATGGCGGGAGAATTCGACAACAGCAACGTCATCCAAGTCACCATGGAGGCGCTGAATGAGGAACAAAGGGTGGAGGTGCAGAAGCACGTTGACAACTACCGAAAGATGTGCCTCGAATCCTTCGGCATGACCAGATCGGGACCTGTCCAGAAAACTCAATTGCCGAAGCCCACCTTCACTGGAGAATCTAGTCAGCGGCCCGACAGCCCCCATGTTAACTTCTAGGAGGCTATCGACCGCGCAGTCAATCACGCCCTCATCAATCAGTCTGGGGTCCTAGTTAACACTCTCCACGGATTGATCAAGAAAATTGTCGAGGGCACTGTGGCTCAGGAGCCGCTGTGGGGTCTGACGTATTTTCCAGTTAACCACCCTCAGGCTCCCCAACCTCCGCAGCCTCCTCGGTCGGCTCAACAACCAATTCCTATTCCGCAAGGGCCGACGAGGTATGAAGCCCCACAGATCACCTACAGCATCGAGAGGAACGAGCTGCCAAACCTCGTGCCACCAAGGGGGGCACCCAATGGTATCCCACAGGGGTACCACCAAGCTGCGTACTTCGAAGGACAACCCTACACCCATGAAGATCAGTACCACTACAATGCCCCTCGGCTAGATCAGTACCCTCAGGTGCTCACACCCAATCGGTACCCCATGCCAAACGAACAAGAGGAAGATTGGATGAATCGTATTGCTGAAGTCATCCATGACCAGTTTGGTCTAAAGCCCAAGGACCAAACGTATATATATCGGAGGCCGTATCTGGAGTGGTTCGACCGGGTGCCATGACCAAACCGATACAAGGTGCCCGACTTCTCCAAGTTCTTAGGGCAGGACTCGATTTCCACGATCGAGCATCTGAGCCGTTTTCTCGCCCAGTGTGGGGAGGCATCGGCCAATGAAGTCCTTAGGGTTCGATTCTTCCCGTTGTCACTATCGGGATCAGCCTTCGCATGGTTTTCCTCACTACCACCGAACTCTATCAGAGGATGGGCGGATCTCAAGAAATAGTTCCACAAGTATTTCTTCGTCGGCATGCACGAGATGAAGCTGACGGACCTCACGGCTGTTCGGCAAAGGATGGATGAGTCAGTACAGGATTATGTTCAGAGATTTCGAGATGTGCGCAGCAGATACTACAGCCTCAGTCTTAGTGATACCCAGTTAGCCGAGCTGGCATTCTAGGGGTTGCTAAACCCAATCAAGGAGAGGTTTTCCTCTCAGGAATTCGAAAGTTTGTCACACCTAGTGCAGCGGGTATCAGCCCATGAGAGCTGGTTCCAAGAAGCTCAGAGGGAGAAGTTTCAGAAGAAGGTTGCGTACGCCCAAGCGTACTCATCGGACTCTAAGGAAGATGCTGAGTCCGATGCCGAAGTTAGACTCGCTGAGTGGTCTAGAAACAAGAAACCCGTTGCTTGTCCCTGGATGAAGGCATTGGGCAAAGAAGAAAAGTATGATTTTGATATCAACAAGGCTGACAGAATCTTTGACTTATTACTGAAGGAGAAGCAAATCCAGTTGCCACCCAACCACGTGATTCCGCTGGTTGATGAACTGAAGAAGAGGAAATACTGCAAGTGGCACAACTCTCCGTCGCACTACACCAACGAATGCAAGGTGTTCAGGCAGCAAATCCAATCGGCTGTCGAGCAAGGCCGAATCAAGTTCAATGACAGAAAGAAGCCGATGAACATCGACGGACACCCGTTCCCCACCAATATGGTCTACATTCAGCACCCCGATGAACGGCGCAAAGATTGAGATAGGCGCATCAGGAAGGAGAGGGACCAGATAAGAGTTACTTCATCGGGGCTGATAAACAAATACAAGAGGAAGGCAAGTGAGGAAGATGATTATGAAGCCGATCAGACCCACTCGCGGTTCAACCCCCACTAGAACTGCGAGTTCTTCAGATTCCGCTAGAATGAAGGGATGCGCCTACCATCAATGAACAATTGCCCAGAATGTGGTGGTAGCAAAGCCGATCGGAGATCCTGTGATGACGACCGGAAACATTATGATGATGATAGATCTTATGAAGGTGACCGAAGGACTCCTCCACGTAAACCATCGGTACACGAGCGGCTCGGGCCCATCAACTCAGAAGACAACTACCAGGGGGGCAGCGATCGTTCGACCGATGGGAGGCATCGGCATAACCCTCAGGGGCAGAATGAGCAATGGTGTCCGAGTGGAGCACCCACGGCATTCTAATGGAGAAGAAGGAAGCGAGGCTTCCCGATCTGTGGTCAATGATCTATCTAGGTGGCAGTGGGGTATCCTAGGTTTGCTTCAGAAAGGCCTTGTCCTGAACCTCCTCTACGTCATGGGTAGCGGAGTGAGTTCGAGTTGCAAAGGTAAAGTGTGCGCCTTCAGCTGGAGTAAAACCTGTTCGAACAACCACGCCCACGGATATGGTCAAGTGTCTTGATGATTTCTCTAGCATAGTGTTTCTACTTGTTTTCAACTACATGGGAGGGTTGGAGCATTACCAGAGTATACCAATGGGTATACAGCTAGCCTTCGTGATTGGCAACGTTCTTGTGTGGAGCGGCAGGTCGAAAGACTTCATAGGGAGAGATGTGAGAATTCAAAACTAATTGAGAGATAAAACTTGGGTTGAGTTTATAATGGGAACACTTTCGTGATGGATGGACAAGTTAGTACCGAGGAACGGCAAAAGAGATGAGAAGTTGAGATGATGTTTGTGATATGTGGAATTGTTGAAAAAGATGTTGGGATTTGCTGAAAAGCAATCTCGGGTTGGCGAAATGTGGAAGTTGGTTTAGTTATTGAATTATATTACTACTATTGTGGGAGCGGTTAGAGGTTAGGACCTCTACCCACGGGTATAAGCACTTAGAACTTTCAAACTGTATTTCTTTGAGAACCATTGCCGCTCTTTGTATCCTACATGTATAAATTATTTCCAAGACTTGCTAAGTACTCTCGAGTACTAACTCTTGTTTTTACAACCCCCACGCTAGAGTTTGCGAATCTTCCCGATGACGACGAGAACTATGAAGATGAAAGAGAAGACGTTGCTGTTGAAGACCCAGAAGATTAGGGTTTCGGGCCTAATCCTCAAGTAAAAGATTTAGATAGTAGTTTATGCTTGTGTTATGTTTCGCTTCCGCTTAAACTATGTAATGTCTACCGCTGCTAGATATGCCTCTAAATGTAGCTATGTAAGACGTAAGTGATGTAATAAGCAGGTCTGCAATGAAACTACTGCCGAATGGAACGATTTTATTTTGAATTCATTCGTTTTCGATAAAGTACCGGCTCGTCCCTTTTCGACGATATTCCCAATTCCGGGGCGGGTCGTTACAAAAGTGGTATCAGAGCAGAACTTGGCCCTAGGAACGAGACCCGTAGAGACCCTAAGTTATATACACACATGTTATGTTGCTAAAATGTTCTTACTTCTTGAGTTACTTTTTACAAAACTGATTTATTAATTAAAAATTGGTTTTCTTTTCGTACAGTATGGCCTTCCGACAGTTCCATTGCTCCTTGGCAGATGACTTCGATGGATTTACCTTTCAGCTATGCGAGCTTGCCCGTTACCTAGGCTATGACGAGCCGACCATCGATGCTGAGATTTTTCAGGAGATTCCAAGGCGATGCACGATCACCCTACGCCTACGTCCTACCCTGTTCACACTCCGTGAGCAGGAGTTATCCTTGACCAGCACCGACTTGGAGTCCGCCATCCAGGAGGTCTCCACCGTCGCCACTTCCCGTCTGTGCCTAGCTCACCATACCCAGCTCGTTACCTCCATTTTCTGCTACCTTCCCACTATAGGCTACGGAAAGCCCTTCATCTGTTTCCCTGGTCCCCGGATTGATACAGATCCTGTTGTCGACCACCTCCTTCGGTTCATGAAGTCCTAGGACTGTCTATACCATCGTCTCAGTGATGCTTACGATACTTTATGTGAGCAGTACATTGCACTTCGTGGATAGCTTCCACCTGCTATCCCTATTCCTGTTGAGATACCTGCTGCTGCCGCACCAGCTCCACCCATACCCGCTGTAGAGCCTATACCTAATGTTGCCCTACCTGAGGATCCCCTGTTGCCAGCAGCCACTTAGCCACCACTAGTTGCTTCTGTTCCACTACCTACCGTAGCTCCATCACCTATCGTTACCGCATCACCACCACCACCAGCCGCTACACCTTCTCCTAGCATTCCCACCCAGTACCCTCTTTCACTCATTCCTAGCCTACATCGTGTTCACACTAATCCTGTGGAGGAGAGACGCTAGATCCTTACCACTGAGCAGTATCGAGCCTATTTTGGATGACTGCCTGGAGACATCCCACCTACCACCACAGAGCTACTTGCCCGCTCCTCTGCACCCAAGTTTACCCTCTCCTCACCCACTCCACCATACGTCCCATACATTCTGCCACCAGCTCATGTCACCTTCGCCTCTACCGGTGGTCCTTCTATAGCTACAATACCAGCCACTACTGCACCAGATGCTGCTACATGTCTGGTACCAGATCTCCATCCTATTCTGTGCATCCCGCCTGCTATTTGTTCCGTGGCTACCTCAGCGCCCGAGTATGTGATTCTGGATGACGACGATGATGAGGACGATGACTACTCTGGAATCAACTACGCCGCACTCACCATGAATGATGAGCAGGATGGAGTAGTGATGGATGATGATGATGAGGAACCCGAGGAGGTTGAGCCCATGTATGAGCCTGACGTTTAAATAGAGTAGAGATGGATTAGCTGCCTAGCGAACCTATAGCTGCCGCTAGAGCCTTTTTATAGCTTGCTATTTTCTTTGTGATGTTTATGATGCTTTCTCAGACTGTACTTTTAGGCATGTACGACCAGACAACACATGAGTCTTGGCGACACCCCTTATGATATCAGTACTATTTGGATGATTGTCTTATGTTTCATTTTACTTTACTTTATTTTTTAAATTGCGTATTTTTACTTTTATTTCGTTAGATGTCGAGAGGAAGTCGACGTCAGACATGCCCACCTATTAGGCTTGGGTTTGAAGAGAATGAGCCAAATCCCTTAACCGAAGCTCAGAATCAACAATCTGTTGAGTCACAGACTGCTTCTCAACAGCCAGATGAAATTCCTCTACCATCTCAGCCAGATGTTAGGTAAATTCTAGCTATCCAAACCCGGATCCTACAAGGCATATCTCAAAACTTAGCCAACTTACCCCAGCAACCATAAGCCCCTCCACCATCAAATGGCAAGAACAAGCTTAATGACTTCCTCAGAGTCCACCCACCAGAATTTTCTCACACCACTGAACCCATAAAGGCTGATGATTGGTTAAAGGACATAGAGAGGAAACTTAACTTGGTGCAATGCACTCCCACTAAGGTCTTATATGCCTCGCACCAGCTTCGTGGTCCTGCAGCGGACTGGTGGGAAAATTAATGTGCCGCTCATGGCGATGCTGCTGCTATTGAATGGCCTAAGTTTATAGAAGTCTTTAGAGCCTTTTATGTGTCTGAGAGTGCTATTGACATGAAAAGAGCAGAGTTTGAGCAAGTTAAGCAAGGAGCATCCACCCTTACTGAATACCTAAGCCGCTTCAACAAACTTGCTAAATATGCCCTAGATGAGGTGGACAGTGATAAGAAGAAGGTCAGGAGGTTTCTGAAGGGGATTAATGCTGGATCGAGGATCCAACTGGTTGCTTTGGACTTTCTAAACTTCCAGCACATGATCAACAAAGCCATGCTGATTGAGAATGCAAGGAAAGAGGTAGAGGAATACCGTAAGAGGAAAAACTTACAGCAAGGCTCCAGCTCCCGTGCCAACCCTCGCCCCAGAACCAACCCACCAAATCAGTCCACTATATCCATACCAAGCCACCAAAATTTTCCCCGTCCACCAATTCCTCGCTCCAACACCACAACTCCAAATCAAAAGCAGAATCCCAGAAACAACAACACCTCCATTACCACCCAAACCCAAACTTTCAACCCCAATGGAGTCCAGTGTTACACCTGCCAAAACTATGGGCATATCTCGAGGAATTGCCCACTAAATCAAGGGAATACAGCACCCGCTCGTTCCAACGTCAGCACTGCCAGGACTCCATCAGTAGGACAACAAAGGACAGCTCCAACCGCAAGTGTTTAAGCCTCGCACTCCATCAACAACTATGGAAGAGGCCGAGTTAATCATGTTCAGGCCGAGACTGCCCAAGATGCACCCGAAGTGGTAATGGGTACGTTTCTAATCAACTCTATCCTAGCTATTATACTCTTTGATTCTGGAGCTTCATACTCTTTTATTTCAAAAATATTTATGGAAAAAAATAGGTGTAGATTACAAAACCTTAGGATACCTATGATTATCCATACCCCTGGACAGGATATTCGGGTATATCAGTCTTGTCCCGAAATACTCCTGAAATTGCAGGGTGTTTGATTTACAGTCCACCCAATTATCCTTGAGACTCAAGAGATAGATCTTATACTTGGGATGAACTGGTTAGCTAAACACCATGGACATATTAATTGTTCCTAAAGAACAATCACATTAAAAAGTCCTGTTGGTACAGAGATAACACATACACTTGAAAAGAAAGCCCAAACCAAGCCTGTCCTAAATAGTATCCAAGCCACCAGCCTTGAAGATGTGCCCGTAGTAAATGAATATCCTAAAGTTTTCCCGGAAGAATTACCAGGCATGCCACCCGATAGAGAGATAGAGTTCTCTATAGAGCTAATACCAAGAACAGCTCCTATAGGTAAAAGACCCTATCAGATGCCTACTAATAAGTTGGCAGAGATCAAGAAACATATTAAAGAACTACAAGACTTGGGATTTATGTGCCCAAGCACTTCACCATGGGGAGCACCAGTCCTGTTAGTCAAAAAGAAGGATAAGATCAAGAGAATGTGTGTTGACTATAGAGCTCTAAATGAAGTCAGCGTAAAGAACAAGTATCCCTTGCCTAGGATTGATGATCTATTTGATCAGCTCACGGGAGCTAAAGTATTCTTCAAGATAGACATCAGATCAGGTTACCACCAGCTTAAAATCAGGTCTCAAGACATACCCAAGACATGATGAAATTATGCCCAAGAAAATTCTGGGGAACCGAAAGTTCCAGCTGTAGCCGGAAGTTCTGGGTTCTGGAGCATCCAGAAGTTCTGGTAGGACCAGAAGTTCCAGGCCAGCCCCGGTATTCAATTTTCTGGACAAACCGGAAGTCCCGGCTATAGCCGAAAGTTCTAGGTTCTGGACGAACCGAAAGTTCCGGTTGGACTGGAAGTTTCGGGTTGAGAATTAATTCGATATAGAAGGTCTATTTTAGAAGTTTCGGACCACATGAACAGATTAGATCTATTGGGCTTTAATGCAGATTAAAGGCCCACGATGGTGCACTATATAAAGAGGGGTGGGGCTAGCATGTGAAGGCTGCTGGTCATTGCTACTTCACCCTAACCCTAGCCGCCACCTCTCCTCTCTTCACGATCACAAGTGTTGTGATTGATCTTCCTGATCTCGCGAGTGGTGCTAGCATGTCGGCGTGAGGTGATCCCATCCCTATACGTGTGGATACCGTAGAGACACCGTTGCTGCATCAGTGCTGTTCTTCTTCCTTGGAGAACGCTGAATTACGCCGACATTGCCGCCGACGAACGAACGGAGTTGTGAGGAGTAGCTCGAGGACGCGCTTCATCGACTCTACTTCCGCTGCCCGAGCGCGTCTTGAGGCTCAAGGTAACGATCCATGATCCCATTACATGCATGGTTCTTGGGCTAACGGGGTAAATTTTTGAAATTAAGCTCTGGCATAGCCTCCCCATAACCTAACAGTAGTATCAGAGCCTACATGCATAGTGTTCTATCTAGATCGATCACATATGGTGACATGTGATGGAAATAGATTGGATCTATTGTTTTTGTCATCGGATTTTCGAAAGTTCTGGGCCAAAATAATTTTCGATACAGAATGTTATTTTCAAAAGTTTCGGGTATGACTCGGATGTTCTGGGTCTGGAAGTTCTGGTTGGACCGAAAGTTCCGGACAGAAATAAATTCCGTACAGAAGGTTATTTTCGGAAGTTCCAGGTGTGACTCGAAACTTCCGGGCCGAAAATAAATTCTAGTCAGAAGGTTGATTTCAGAAGTTCCGGCCCTAAGTCGGAAGTTTCGGTCCCTTCGACTGGAAGTTTTGGCTAAGCCAGAAGTTCCGGGTCTATTTCCAGTTGCGCATTGTCTCCGCCTAACTTGTTTTTGCAGGGAATATTGTGACTGGTATGGCCTTGCAAAAGTATGTGATACTCGCTTGTAATAACATGGCCTACGTGTCATGGTTGATTACAGCCCAAGGCTGTTTAAATATTGTACGACCTACGCGTCGACATGTGATGCTTCTGCTCATGCAACTAGTATAGTGCTATAGGCTGTAATAAGCTGATACAGGTTCATGGAGGCCTGAAGGGTGATGACCCGAAGGATAGGAACCATGGAGATGGAGATCACCATACAAGAGGGCCATACTATGTCACATTTAATATGATTGTCTGTGATGTTTACTTATGTTCCTATCATACTATTCTTTCATGTTCTGTGTGCAGTAGGCATTGTTACCATGCTAGAATAGTTTTCCTTAGAAAATTAAGTATTGATGCTCTTTCCAATAGCTGCACCTACAAAGGTTGTGATCATTGTATGGTTGGTCTGATAAAGCAGGGTGCCATCTTTTATCTCAACCAGTTAGAGTGGTGTCGGATACCACATGTATAGTATTGGTTCGCTTAACAAAGCTATCAAAACGATTTTAGGCTTTGGGGCATGGAGTTGGGCGTCGGGCATAGGATGTCACCCCAACGAACAAGAGTCACATAGGATGTGATTAGCAAAGTGTTGCTTACCTATGTCACTAATCTTCTAGCAGTGATGCCAAAACTCACTAGGAGTTAGATAAATATGGATCTTGTCCCACAATGTGTCGTTAGAGGGAAAGCGATCATTTTACATATTGTGGCATATCTTTTATTTGATAGAAGATTAACATAGCATAGTGCTGAACCTTGCATTGTTGTTGTAGATCATGGCACCTACTGCAAAGAACACTTCCGTTTTTAATCTGAGATCCATCCTTGAAAAGGAGAAATTGTCTGGAATAAATTTTATAGACTGGTACAGGAATTTAAGAATCATTCTCAAACAGGAGAAAAAGGATTATGTTCTAGAGAAACCCCATCCGGATGAACCAACGGATGATACACCACTTACTGAAAGGCGGGCTTATGAGAAGTACGCCAGTGATTCAGTTGATGTTAGTTGTCTCATGCTTGCCTGCATGTCCTCTGAGCTTCAGAAGCAATATGAGGATAGGGATGCCTACGATATGATAGTGGGGCTGAAGGGCATGTTTGAGAACCAAACACGGATTGAAAGGTATAATGTCTCAAAGTCCTTGTTTGCGTGCAGGTTGGCGAAAGGCAGTCCAGTGAGTCCTCATGTGATCAAGATGATTGGTTACGTTGAGAACCTGGATGTTAAGAGTGCGTTTTTAAATGGGTTCATTGAGGAAGAGGTATTTGTAAAACAACCCCCTGGATTTGAAAACCCTAAGTTTCCCAAGCGTGTTTTTAAATTGCAGAAGGCTTTATAC
>KE372927.1:126865-164546 GCA_000418225.1 Zizania latifolia
GCCGCACCCACCACACACCCACGATATATACACAGTTTTGCCTTCAATATCATAAGATGAACTCCACGAGACCTAGCCACAGATGATCCCTAATCCCTAAATTACGTGTCAGTGCGAAAAAATTAGCAGCTAGGAGTAATTCACGTGGCATGGATGCAGTTAAGTTTTCCTTGCTGATTTTTTTTTTGTCGCCATCATATTTCGAAAAAAAGTCGATTTACTTCCTCGAAAAAATTCTCTAAAGGGATTTTTTTAGTCATTTTAGCCATAAACTACTAAAACGGCTCACTTTTATTCTTAGTGATATTTTCCCCTTTATGTTCCTCTTTATGGAAGTCATATTTTAAGCTAAAATTTTGCAGAGATTGATAAGCGCAAACATAAGTTTGAAAATATTTTCAAAAATTTTCAGGACAGTTTGCATGTGGTTTTAAATCTCGGTGTTTAAATCACTCGTAGTGCTTCCAACTTATGCAAACAGTAATTAAAATTTCCAAAGAAAATGTTGAGACATATGGTCTAATGTTATATCTCATCCCACAAAACCTCAACATAAAAAACATAGTATAAAGAGAAATATTATTAAAGAGTAAAGTGAGCGATTATTATTAGCCGAGGGGTAAAATGAGCCGAAAAATAGTTTAGAAAGCTCCACCAAAATAGTTTGAGGCAATAAAATAGACTTATTTCATTTCATATTAATACTAGAGGGAAAAGAATATATGCCGTAAGTTTGACAATACACTAATACCATTTGGTCCAAGTCTATCATCGGAGAGCGTCAGTGAGCATGGCAAAGTCGAAAAGGGTGTAAATCCAAGCGAAATTGCACCACTTTTGACCGCAGAAAAGCGAATGTTTCTGCGTGGAAAAGAGTGTTTTCAGGGATGGATGAAAGATACTAGAACACCTTTTGGGCACACAGATGCTTCCAAACTTCAGCAGGTATGAGCATGTTGACACTACAAACTACCGTTCCATCACACTCACAGCCATTACCAATAAAGCCAAGTCTATAAAAAACTTCTTACCTGACTATGAAAGAATTGCAAGTTGCCATACTGACATTAATAAGTTGCAAATATAACAGATGCTAAATTTTTAAGAACATATAAAGGTCTCATTACAGTTCCCCTTTACCTATACAGGTGGTAAGAGGTTAGAATAATCATGATCGTTGATTAAGTGTGATTAAATTAAATTAAATTAAATTGTGTGCTTACTGGCTATAGCCCGTCTCCTATCCTCAATGCGCCGCTCGACCTCGTCCTGGAGCGATGTCTTCTTCTTCGTGCCCCTGTCGCCCGCCACCGTTGCCGCCACCACCCCGTCCGCCACCGTCGTCGCCTCCCCGTTCGCCGTCGCCGCTTTGTCCCAGCCCATTGATCAAGGCGCTCCCGGTGCCCTGCCACCCCCACCGCCGCAGCGCCTCGTCGCCCTTACCATCGCCACGTCCCACCGGCCGCCCTACCCCTCGCGCTCCTGGCACCCTGGCGCCCCCACCGCCGCAACGCTCCGCCTGTCGCCCCGCCCCCTGCGCCCCGTCCCTCGCATCGCGCCCCCTGTAGGCATCGGCGGTGACTGAGATCTGCTAAGAAGCTGCAGGCGTCCGCTCCTCGTCCCTCATCGGCCGTGAAACTGGGTGCATCAACGGTGCTAGGTACAACGAATAAGGGACGGACGACAACGACAAGACGGCAGTGAAGGTCGGAGGTAAGGTAACCTATTACCTAGCAGAGGAAGAGGGGTAATAGGTTATCTTAGTTAAATCTGAGTCATCAGATAAAAAAATAAACGGTTCACAGTTTTTTAGGGCAGCTTAAAATTTTCCACATATAAATAATCCATAGTGGTCAGTTTGAGTTATTAATCTGATGAGATTATCTTAGGGCCCATTTGAGAATATTTGGTAGCTATAGCTACTTGTAAAATCAGAAGATCTCATAAATGGTCTAGATTCTTGCTCTAGAATGTGAAACTCAATAACTACATAGTCTGAAAATAAATTAAATCTAACAAACACCAGCTTCTATCTTCTGTAGAGAACGTAAAAGTCCCTAAAACAGGCCTTATCTGCTGATACTCAGTTGGTCCACAACTACCTGCTGGAAAAGTGGACTACCATGTTCATAAGATCCATTTCAGACACTGTCAGCAGAAAGAATAGATGGCAATATAGTACGTAATGCAGAACTGAAAACTTCTTTCTGCTGCTCAGTTTTGCCATCACAGCAATCATTCAAAAAGCAGACAAGGAAAATCACTGTAGTACCAACTTGATTAAGGTACTGACAGTCCGCAAAATCTAGGGGCTTGATTTTCAGATATTGTCAATGCCCTGAGCCAATATGACGTGGTAACTGAGGACATCAGCAAAATTGATTACTGCTTTGTCAAACAAAGATAGCCATGCTGGAATAAACAATCAGAGCGATGTCGGTCAACGACAAAATAAAAGAGAAAAGGGAATTGTCGGAAGCTCAACAGCATCTGAAATTCTCTCTGGTTCAGTTTTGTCCGCAAAGACATTTAGGTGTTGAGTAACAGGTAGGCCATGCTAGCATAAAACAAATTTTTTTCTATTCTGTTTAATCCAGAAATCATGCTAGTAATGGGATCATGGATCGTTATCTCTAGTCGTGAGACACGCTAGGACAGCGGAAGAAGAGTTGAGGAAGCGCATACTCGATCAACTCCACCCAGCTCCGTCTAATCGTTGGTGACGAAGACGATGCAGCACCATGATCTCCACGCCGAGAAGATCAGCACTGCAATCGTAGCGGTGCCTCTACGGTATCCACACGTACAGGGACGGGATTACCTCACGCCGGTATGCTAGTACCGCGCGCGAGGCTAGGGGAGATGTGACCACAGCAGGTGCTGCCAAGGGAGAGGTGGCGGCTAGGGTTAGAGGAGGTCTAACAACCTTTTGCGCACTAGTCCCTCCTCTTCTTATATAGAGTCCATTGATGGGCCTTTAATCAACATTAAAGCTCACCAAATCTAATCTGTACGTTCGGTCCAAAAGTTCCGACCGAGGCTCGAAACTTCTGAAAATAACATTCTGTATCAAATTTATTTCGACCCGAAAGTTCCGACCGAAGCCCAAAACTTCCGGTTGGTCCAGAATTCGTCTCTAGAGCAGGCCTGGAAGTTCCAGTCCAACCGAAACTTTCGATTCCTCCAGAATTTGTCACCAGGGCGTGTCCGAAAGTTTCGGTCCAACCAGAACTTTCGGTTCTTCCAGAACTTGTCTCTAGGGCATATTACCATCATTAGGTTGGAATAAAAAGACAAAACACATGCAAGTAATATGAAATTAAAAAGAAACAAAACACATGCAACTGCAAGAAAAGCTAATATGTATTACATTTTCGACAAGATTGATGCTAAAAAAGCAAGGAATTCGATTCCAAGTACATACCAGTCCAGCTGAAGAGACCAGCTTTTCTGAAATTAAAACGTACCACCATGTCCTTCTTCATACTATGATGTATTATATACAGTGACTAGAACCAAAATTACATCTTTTCCTACTGAATTGAGGGAGACAACCTTTTTTCTACTTTTGAGCCAAAATGGTTGAACTAGTCTGTTGTTCCATCACTTTGGATAATCAAAATATGCAAGAATCAGAAAACATTACATTGATTTCTCTGCTGATTCATCTATAGTTGATGAATTTATTGAAAAACCATCGAGGAAGTCACTATCCGAGTCAAGTTGCAGCTCTTTGAACATAGCCATGACCTGGATCATGGTTGGCCTTCGGTTTGGTCGATCATCCAAGCACTCACAAGCAATCTTCAGATACTGATAGAGCTCTGCTTCCCCTGATTTTCTGTCAGTCAGTGTAGGATCAAAGATCTCACTGCTTCTGTTCTCTTTAACCATCTGCTTCACCCAACCAACAAGGTTGTTGTCTCCAAACTCAGTTGGATCAATCGGCTTCTTCCCTGAGAGGAGCTCCAAGAGCACAACACCATAGCTGTAGACATCGCCTTTGGTCGTGCACCTGAAGCTTTGGTAATACTCAGGTGGCACATACCCCGGCGTGCCTGCAAGTGTGCTCACACTCAGATGTGTATCAAGTGCGTTCATCAGCCTTGCCATCCCAAAATCTGATACACGGGAACCGAGGTTGTTATCAAGAAGCACATTGCTTGACTTCATGTCCCGGTGTATGATGTGGGGGATGCAGCTGTGGTGGAGGAAGGCAAGGCCCCTGGCTGAACCAATTGCAATTTTCTTCCTTGCTAACCAGTCAAGCTTCACACTAGTCTTGGCCTTGTCATGAAGCACAATATCGAAGCTGCCATGTTTCATGTACTCATACACAAGGAGCCTCTCATCACCAATCTTGCAATATCCAAGCAACGGTACAAGGTTGCGGTGCTTGATCTTGCCTATGGTCTCCATCTCTGCGGTGAATTCCCGGTCACCCTGGCCTGTGAAGTGGATCAGCTTCTTGATGGCCACAACACTGCCATCCTTGAGCTTGGCCTTGTATACCTCACCAAACCCCCCTGAGCCAATAAGTGTCTCGGCGCTGAAGCCATTGGTGGCCTCAAGAAGGTGTGCCAATGTGAGCTTCCTCAGCGGCTTCTCAAAAGTTGCCACATTGATGCTTAGTGGCTCACGGACACCTGACAGCTTCCAACTCGATGTGCCAGATGTTGGAAGGCTCTCGACGTACCCGGTTCTCATCACTTCAGTCTTGTGATTCTCCCTGAGCTTGCAGAGAGTGACCAGCAGCAGGAGTAGTATGAGCACAGAGAGTGCTACCCCAACAAGAATGCTTGCCTCAATGACCTTCCTCCTGCCATCAGGAGAAACCTGTGGTCTGCCTCCCCACAGGGGACTGTGCCCACAAGGAGGCAAAGGGATGCCACAGAGACCAGAATTGTTATCATACCGGGATGGCAGGAACGTGGTGAGTTGCCCAGATGAAGGGATTGGACCAGTCAGGTTGTTGTTGGAGACATCAAAGTCTGCAAGGAAATTCAAGCCACCGAGGCCTGGAGGTATACCACCACTGAGCTGATTATTTGAGAGGTCGAGCGCGCCAATTGACTTGAGCTTTTCAAATGCATCTGGTATTGTGCCATTGAGCTCATTGTGCCCCAAGTTAAGTACTTGAAGATACATCATGTCCCCGAGGCTCCCTGGGATTGCGCCAGTGAGACCATTGTATGAGAGGTCAAGGAAGATCATACTCCCATTGTTGCTGAATGTGTACACCGTTGTCCCAGTGTAAATCCTTGTGGATGGGCACAGGTGCACTACAGGGAACTCAGCTAACCGCTCCGGCCTGATGCCAAAGAACTCGAAGAGCACCCCAGCACCAGGGCATATGTTGCCTGCCTCATTCCGGAGAAATGCAAACTTCTTCCCTGACACAATACCCCCCGGAACAAGCCCTGCCTGACCCGCTAACTGCGACGGTATCGTCCCAGTGAAGCAGTTACTGTTGAGATCAAGCCAGATGAGGTTGTTGCAGCTGCCAAGCTCTGCTGGCACATGTCCGGAGAGCAGATTCTTGTTGAGCTGCAGAATTGCAAGCTTCTGAAGCTTGCTGAATCCATGAGGCACATTTCCAGTGAGACGGTTACCAGAGAGTGACACCCAGATGAGATTCACACATCTTGTAATGGACTGAGGAATGCTTCCAGTGAAGTTGTTGTAGCTTATCACCAATGTCTCCAATGTAGTGCCATTGGAACAAAGAACATCCGGTATCTCACCGGATAGGCCATTCGCCCACATGACCAGATCAACAAGCTTTGGCAGCATGATTATTTCTGGTGGAATCTTGCCAACCAGCAGATTGAAGCTGAGATCAATGGACTCCAAATCGGCGCAATCGCCCAGCGAAGGCGGCACAGTGCCATTGAGATAATTGTTTGGGAGGAGCAGCTTCAGCAGCAAAGGCAGGGATGAGCAAAGATCTGGCATTATCTCCCCTTCAAGCTCATTGGACCCAAGGTCGATCACCTTAAGCAATGGACACCCCGATGCGAGCACCGGCAGCGGGTTTGCGCCTGTGATGTTGTTGAATGACAGCCGCAGCTCACGGAGCGAGGAGATGGTGCTGATGACACTGGCCACAAAGTCTCCGGCGAGCTGGTTGCCACTGAGGTCGAGCACCTCAAGTGACTTGCACTTTGCAAAGCTTGCCGGCAAGGCACCAACCAGCCTGTTGCTGGACAAGTCCAGCTCAACAATTCTGCCACATAACAGGCTCAGCTCAGCCGGTATCGTCCCGGTGAACTCGTTGCCGGCCAATGCCAGCCGCCTGAGCGACGAGAAGCCCGTCAAAAAGGTAGGTATGGCGCCGGAGAGGAGCTTGTTCCCTGACAGGTCCAGCGTCTCCAGGCGGCGGCAATTGGTGAGGCCCGCCGGCAATCTGGTGCTACTTAGACCATTGTAGGACCAGTCGAGCACCGTGAGGCTGGCGCACCCGCCGAAGTCGTACCCGGAGACATCACCGGTGAAGTTGTTCCCGGCGATGCTCAGGTAGGTCAAGTTGGCCGGCGCCCTGGCCACGAGCCCAGCGGGGAGCGCACCGGACATGTGGTTCCACGACACGTCGAGCGCGGTGACCACGCTGCACGCGGCGAGCTCAGGCAGCCGCCCGGCGAAGAGATTGGCCGAGAGGTTGAGGTAAGCGAGGCCATGGCAGCCGGCGAAAGAGTAGTTGAGCAGTCCGGCGTCCGCGAGACGGTTGCGCGACAGGTCGAGCGACCGCAGCGACGGCGCGAACGGGAACCCGCCGCCGACTAGGGCGTTCCTCGATAGGTTCATGGACTGCAGCGCACCGCACGACGCCAAGAACGACGGCGGCAGCGTCCCGTTGAATGCGTTCGACGATATGTCAATCTCCACTAGCACGCACGACGACGACGCCGCGTGCGAGAGGTTGCCGTAGAAAGCATTGCCGCGGAGGTCGAGGCGCTGTAGCGCCTGGAGCGCGAGGAGCGCGTCAAGACGGAGCTCACCAGCGAGGCCCATGCCACTGAGGTTGACGGCGGCGACGCGGCCGTCAGGCGCCGGTGCGCACGAGACGCCGTCCCACGAGCACGGCGCGGTGGGGTTGACGCCGCCGGTGTCCGGCATCCAGCTCGCGAGCGCGCCGTCCGGGTCGTACGCCACGGACGCGCGCCTGAAGGCGAGCAGCGCCGCCGCCTCCTCCGCGACGGCAATGGTGGGCGCCGGCACGTGAAACAGCACCAGCAGCATCAAGAAGACCGCGGCCGCCGTGAATGGCGGCGAGGCGGCCATGGCTTCTCCTCCTCTACGTCAGATCGCACTCGTCGATTCTTGCAAAGAGGAAGACAACCAAATGGTGAAATGGAGATGGCAACTGCGTCGTTGATTTCCACCGAATTCTTGGATCTTCACATGTCGGTGGAGCTGATTCGGATTGAAATTTCTCTGCAAGATCATTCAAAATTTCACTCCCGCGTCATTGTGGCATACAAAATCCAACTCAAACTCAACCCAAATTTGCCGCATGAATCAACACCAAGCATCAAAAAGATGAACACAAGGAATCTTTGCAATGGAAGGCACCCGGCGACAACAGTTTGAACCGAATGCAAAATTCTTTGTTCAAAGTACACATCGACCCCCCAAAAAAAGACCACAGTTGATACAACCAAATTAGCACATAAACAAACTCCAATTGGGAGTATTCCCAACAAAACACAAACCCAATTACATACCTCCCCAAGAACAAGAATATAGAAAGGCCACAAAACCAAGACTAATCCCAAACAAACAACAGAACCAACCAAAACTCCAAAGAAGCAATCTCATCACAAGCAAAGCAAGGTAGAAAAAAGATCTCACCTTGGCCGGGACAACAACTGCCCAAGAACCCAAAACCTCATCAGCAACGAAGAAAACATCACAGGCTCATGGCAGACGGGAGCAACAAAATCCTTCCTCTGCAAGAACACTGAGACAAGGATAGAGAGGGAGAAAAGAGCAAAGAGCGACAGAGATAAAGCAGAAGAGCAGAGAGCCAGAGACGAAACCTACACTTTACTATATTCAAGTAAGAGGGAGCGAGAGGAGGAAGAGGAAGCTGGCTACTCAACCAGCATTAATTAGTTTAATCCGCCTTTCGCATTAATAAAACTTCGCCGGCTTGTTCGGTTTTAATATTTGGGTTTCTCGAGAGGCTTCATAGAAAAATGTTTTCTTTTTTCAGATTTTTTCTCGTCTGAACATACTTGGTTTTTTTTTGTCACAGCTGTAATCAAGCTTAAAAGCTATATGTGATATATATAACATAAATATCACTAATTTATATGTTGTGATGAAAGTATTTGTTAGAATATAAATAAATTATTTATCATTTTCTATTGTTTTGAACTTTTAGATTAAATTAATTGGTACATACATCCCAACTCGATCAAGATGGATTTTATTCTTCCGAGCCTCTCCGGCTTTTTGGCATCTCTCACTCACATCACCTCTTCTCTTAATTCCACCCAGGCAGGCACTCCCTTTAGACAGGGAAAAATATATTTTTGATCTGGACTTTTCTTTCCAGAAAATTGTTTCTGTTCTTGCAAAATGAATATTATATTGGCTTACATAATTTTTTCGTTACATGCAGTATGATTATATCATTACAATAGAAAATATATTATTAATGACTGTTTTGCATAGGAGTGATTTTAAGGTTTCCAAAGAATTTAATCAAAATTACCTCCTTAATGGAAAAAAAGAGTTTATAGAAATATAAACCAAAATGATTGGTCGCGCACTTGTTTTCCAAGCAGCTATATAAATAGCACTGGAGTAGTTTGTTTTATTAGATACCCATATTTAATCATTATTCAGTATAGCTAAATTTATAAATTAAGGGGAAATGTGTATAAAAATTTTACGTGTACCTTGCAGCCATGTGTTTTGCGTGTTTCCAACCAAATGTTACATTTGTTATACTTAGTTGCAATTTATATGTTTTAATCCAACTCTCATTCTGAAAGTTATCTTTTCCACTTCAGAAAAAAATTATTCATCTACATTATGCGAAATTAACATGGAAAATACACCGTCTTATTTGTTATTATACATTATGCAAAATAATCAACAATACTAAACATATCATAAATCTGATATGTAGTACTCCTATATACCAAACTAAATAATTTGATACATAACAGCAATCACCTTCAAAATAATATTTTGAAGCTAACACCTGGCTATGTAGTATACATATGCCAAGATTCAGTTTCACATGGCTCAGGAGGTCATCCTCCATCTTAACTGCGCGATGGAGCACCGTACTCTCTCTTAAGAGGAATCCCGCTTAAGGATCCAACTCAAGCGCAGAGTCCTTGGTCTAGCAGTGGTCGACAAACTTAGAAAGAAACAGGCGGCAAGATTAAATTAGCTCAAAGAAGGCGATGCCAACACAAAATTCTTCTATGCACGGATCAAATCAAGGAAAAGAAAAAACACAGTTTTCCGACTCCGACAAAGCGAGCAAGATGATTGGGCCATCTCTCAGGAAGATAGGCAGGCAATCATCGATAATTACTTCAAAAAAGTCATGGGGCGCTCCACAACCAGAGAAACAACAATTGCTTGGGATCAACTCGACCTACCTCACGTGGATCTCACAAATCTAGACGCTACCTTCACGGAATCTGAGATTAAGGAGGCAATTGATGCCCTCCCTCAGGACAAGGCCTCAGGCCCAGATGGCTTCAACGAAAACTTCTACAAAGCCTGCTGGCAGACGATAAAGGAAGATTTTATTCGCGCAACTAATGCCTTCTTCCTTCGAGCAAATAACCTCGCCTACTTGAACACGGCAAACATTGTTCTCATCCCAAAAAAGGAAGGGGCAAAAAAACCCAGGGATTTCCGGCCAATTAGCCTAATCCATAGCTTCTCCAATATCATCACAAAAATCTTGGCTCGCCGTCTCTCAAAGGTCCTTGATTCTTTGATTTCCTATGACCAGAGTGCATTCATCAAAGGCAGGAGCATCCATGACAACTTCTTACATATGCGCAACGTTGCTCGTCGCCTCAACCTGTTGCACGCACCCTCGTTGCTCCTAAAGCTTGACATAGCCAAAGCCTTCGACTCGGTTCGATGGAACTACCTACTCGAGTTACTCACCCGGCTAGGATTCCCGAGGCGTTGGTGTGACTGGATGGCTCTCATCCTGTCCACTTCCACCTCAAGAGTGCTCCTCAATGGCAGGCAGGGTGACCAGATCTGGCATCGCCGCGGGCTTCGGCAAGGCGACCCACTATCCCCCTTCCTTTTCATCATGGCCATTGACCCTCTTCAAAGGCTCCTCTATAAAGCAACGGAATGGGGCCTCCTTACCTCCATCTTAAATGCAGCCTAAACTCAGTCAGAATTTTGCTTTATGCAGATGATGCAGTAATCTTCTGCAAACCATCAAAGGATGAAATTGACACCCTGTCAATCATTCTCCGTAATTTTGGTCTAGCTTCAGGCCTTTCTATGAACATCGCAAAGAGCCAGGTGGTGCCGATCCGATGTGCTGATCTAAACCTCAATGACATCCTTCAGGACTTCCCTGCCCCTGTGACATCCTTTCCCCTGAAATACCTAGGGCTATCGCTTACAGTAAATCGACTCCGTCGAGCCAACCTACAATTCATCGATGATAAGATTGCGAGCCGCCTCTCTGCTTGGCACGGGAAACTCCTCTCACACAGTGGGCAGCTAACTCTGGTCAAATCGGTCCTCTCCTCGATCCCAACTTACCTGCTTTCGGCGATAAGAGTCCCAAAATATCTGCTAACGAGCATTGACAAAAAAAGAAGGCGCTTCCTCTGGACCAATTCGGATCACTTATCGACTGGTAAATGCAAGGTAAATTGGACGAAGGTCTGTCGCCCCATGAGCCTCAGAGGTTTGGGGATCTACACCTGTAATTCTTTTCCCGTGCTCTACGTTTACGGTGGCTCTGGCAAGATTGGCACCAATCTCCTAGACCATGGGTAGGCCCTGAAACCCCCTGCAACGACATCGACCATCAGCTCTTCGCTGCACTAACGAAAGTGCAGATCGGGAATGGCCTTAGAGCAAAATTTTGGAGCTCCCCCTGGCTCAACGGCTGCCGACCAATGGACCTTGCGTCGACAATTTACGTGGCTGCCCATCAGAAGAATATCTCGGTCTCATCGGCAAACCAAGACAACAGATGGGTGCGTGACCTCGACTCCTCCAGCCAACTCATCTCTAGTCAAGCCATGGAGGAATTCGCCAAGCTTTGGTCCATAGTCAGCCCTATTCATCTCCGCCCTAAAATTGCGGATGAGATTGTTTGGAAGGCACACATCTCGGGAGTTTTCACGACCAAGTCAGCTTACCTTGCCCAATTCAATGGCTTGATCAAATCTAACTACACTAAGCTCATCTGGAAAATGTGGGCGCCACCAAAATGTAAATTTTTCGCGTGGCTCGCCATTCAGAACAGGCTCTGGACTACAGACCGCCTGGCCCTTCGAGGCTGGCCACACCAACCCAAGTGCGTCCTCTGCAGACAAGATCAGGAATTTGCGATCCACCTCTTCAGCGCTTGCAGGTTCTCCAAGAGGCTCTAGGACGGCGTTGCTAACTGATCCGGGATCTCTTCCTTAAATGGCAACCAGCTAGCGGCCAACCCCACTACCTCAGTTGATCTCTGGTGGACCTCCCTCAACTCCAAGAAAGGGCTGCCGAAGAAGACCGTCTCCTCCCTAGTAATCCTAGTGATCTGGGAAATCTAGAAGGAGAGACTCCAGAGTCTTCAGACACGTTGAGTATAGCCCCATAGAAATCCTCCACAAAATCAAGGAGGAAGCTAGGGCCTGGTCTGAGGCTGGTGCCTCATGCTTGGCCTCTCTCCACTTCTAATCCTCCCTCCCTCTCCTTTTGTCCTTTTCCCCCGCTCTATAAATTCCTAACTCTTATTTAATATATTCCGGCAGTGCTCTTGTCTTTTTCAAAAAAAACATTTGAAGGGGGAAGGGATCTATTACTAGGAGTAGTGGGATACTAAAAATAAGGTATAGTTCATGTTAAAATTATTATGTACAGTAATTGTATCGGTTACTGCTAGTGTTGGTCTAGTTTAATGGTAATTATACATGTTACCACTAAACTCGGTCAATGATTAGTCAAAAACAGTGGTTACTAGGCTAGTAATCGTGTTTATTTAACCTTGCGCTAATGTTACAAGCTCGAGTCACATGCTCGTGTTCTTATTACATCATGGTGGAGTATAAAGGTAAGGGTTAAAGTAAGCTATTACAATAATTAATTAATTAATTAGGACTCCTGCGAGTAGGGAGCTTTGGAAGTCAAGAATAGACCGGGTTTTATCTTTGTTATTTTTCCTGAACAGCATGTGAAGCAAGAAATAAAGCTAAAAATAGGGTTTTTTTCTTAATCGTTGATCTATCTTTAACAGCATAAGAAGAGATTACATTTTATCACAAGAAAGAAAAATGTACAGTTTGATGATCCTAAAACAAGTTTATTCAGGCACACGTAAGAAAGATGCACATTCTGGCAGTGTTTTGTTTTCGTGTTTCAGGGATTTCTGCAGAATTAAGGACTCGAATTTATATCTCAACTTTGTGGCGATGACCTGCATCTGCATCTTGATTGAAAATTGTCCAGTGAAGTCAGCATGACTCAGCAATAAGATTTGATGAGGCTGAATAAAAAATAATCACCTGGCTACGTACGGCTGCTTGCAATTTAATTATACGCGTCTGCGTCCTACGTGAAGAATTGCAATTGAATTGATGCGCGTCATCAGACTTGTCTAGTTCCAGTGTTGAATTCGATCCGGAGTTTGCTATGGCTACTCGAGTCTAGGGCATATCGATCTAACGCCTAATTGATATACCCTTTCAACTCAAAGTGATTAACCTACGTGAGTGGCAAAATTTTTTGATGATTTGTTATTCTCAAAACGAACTCATTTATTATATTGTCACTCCACAACAATAATATATATAAATTGAAGTCAATAACATATAAAACGTAAAAACCGAATATACTTTTTTAGAGGTAGTAAATTATAAAAGATAAATACTCATGTTAATATCATTGGGTTTAAAAGAATTGGTGGTACAAATCCCTACTTAGCAGCTATACTTCCATTAAAAAATATATACGCCGTATCAGAGAAATCTTTATGATTTGCCCCTACTAACATCGAATTAGTGAACATTTACCCTCGTTGTGTATTTTGGATTTTTAATTTATTTTGGGACGAAATTCCCCTGCCTCCTCTCTTACTTTAGAATTCACACTTCATGCTTATTGTCAAAGCCTAAGTAGTTGATGGATTAGTACTTTCACAATAAATAAACTAATTTTTAGGTGAACCGTGCGTAGAAATTTGTTTTTGCAGTTAAATTATAGTCATCACCTCATCTACTATCGAGACGATTTCCCTTCTAAACTGTCTGTGCGGTGATAGAGAGAAATTTTAATATCTAATTACCCTCGCACTTGCAAACACCCTTCATTTAGTTTTTTAATTTAATGATGAGTCATTTTACTTTTGTGGTAATTTGCCTTTTGAAATGAGAGTAATTATCAGCGGACAGTCTGTTCTTCCTCGTTGCCCTCACAAAGAAGTGAAAAGAAAGGAGATATATCTACTCATTTGGACGGTTGTGTGTGATGCGACTTTGTTAGATCAACTAACATTCACCAGGATTTAGACTAATAGACATTGAATTAATTAGCATGGCCTAAGTGATTGGCACGAGTCAAATCGTCCCCCGTGTGTACGGCTCAACGGCCGTGCATGTCCGCTATTTAACGTTAACATGGCACATAAAAAGAAATAGTTTCATGCTCCAATTGCAAATAATAATTCCATGTCATAATTACCAATAATCTTGTTAATTACCAGAGGGCATTTCAGTAAATACTCCAACGAAAATGTGCGAGGCGGGGCCCGCAGAGCCGCACGGGCGCGTGTCTCGACGGGGGACCTATCACCGGGCCCACCATAACAACTGGAGATCCTTAACTACTCACTGGCATGTGGGTCAAACGTTGTTGAACCCACCGGTCAGTGATTGTAGGGGCCTGTCAACATGCGGTGGCCTTTGCACGAGGCGCTTCCACGTGTGACTCCTCAACTACTTAGATCTTCTGCGGTCCACTTTAACCAGGCTTACCTGTAGCCTCCTTTGGAATTGTAATACATTAATTCACAGAGCTACCTAACAAAGCTTTAGCTTTAGAATTTCTTAAATCTGGTTAAATATAGATTTAAGAAATATCAGATCTAGAATGTATGTGGATTAATTCTATAGTTAAACCATATGATTTTATTATAAATTAATAAAAGCTTAAATTATTTTATTTTATTATACAAATTTCAGATCTTGAAAGCCCATAGTTATAGCAAACATACCCTAAAGTTTAAGCAAATTGTTCAAGATGGTACTTTCTCCGTTTTACATTACTCATCGTTCTAGCAAATCTCATAAGTAAGGAGCCATGGTAAATTATATTGTTACCCTCGTTAAAGTACATCCCATTGTTTTTTCAAAGATATTATTTAAGGTGATGTGAGAGCAAATAAAAGCAATCAATTACCTGGTTGATGAAGGGTAGAGAGGGAAGATCACCTCGAAAGTTACTATGGAATGTGAGAATGATGATTATTATGACAAAATTTTGAATGATAGAATGACACTGAAACGAAGAGAGCAGGACATTTATATGAAATTACCGATTGGACTCTTAACACTACTTCATAGGAAAATTTGATAGAATCATTAAGTTAAATATGCGATACTTTGTTCTGTTCGGTAAGTTCTAAATACTTAAAGAGTTTTTGGAGCTCGGAACAAACACCAAAATTCACTATCATGCTAATATCGTAGACTAAAAATAAAGGCTGAGACCACTTTATTTTAGTCAAACTTCATATTTCTCCATGTCAAACGAGAATATGTATTTAAGAGACAAATGTATGAAATATGCTGGTGATAAATGCATGTGCATGGCTATTAATCAGAAAAGATGAAACCACAATTATTCCCGGTGGAAATAATTAATACAGTGTATACTTGGATTTTCATAGAAAAGATAAACATAGGAACAAAAACTAAAGCCCAATCTTTCTTCCTGTGCAGAAACTACATGCACATCAACCATCGTCACCCGACAAACAGATTTTAAAAGTCGATAATGGATGCATCATCTAAAAACTGTCGAGAAATTTCTTCTCAGAACAATCTTTCTTTTTTTTCTGCTGAGATGACAACCCATCTAGTGTTTTTTTTCTTAACAAGCGTGCAAGTTGGGTTGGAACGACTTGCAAGCAACGATGAGGCGAACATCTCACTCTTCATTTCATGGGCTAATTAAAAAGCCGTATATCTACTTGTTAATTAATTATCATGTTGAAGTTAAGCTTACATAGGCCCTCCACGCACGGGTGCTCCTTCCTTATCTAAGATTATAGCTGACTAATTAAGTGCCATGTAAGCCAACATATATGGTTTGATTTAAAAAAAGAAATGCATGCTTGCGTGAATAGTTGCGCGTACAATGACATTAACTATTTAGCTGTTTAATGAATAATTTGGTGCTTAGTTAGCTAGTTTGGTTTTTAGTTTTAGTGTACTTGAGTTGTTTGTATGGTTGGTAATTACTATTCTAGTTACCTCAACTATGCTTCTTAAATACATGAAAAATACTCTCGCTCAATAACCAGAAAGAGATCTCCGTGATTCCATCCCAAAATATAAGTTAAACAATTTTTTAGGACTTATTTGAAACACAAGAATTCAAAAATACAGTAATAGAGAAAACATAGGAATAAGATAGAAATACATATGAAAAACAGAGAATTTCAAAAACATAAAAAAATGAGATGTATTATTTGAAACATATGGATTTTTCTAAACATTCATATTAAAATAGAATAAAGCTACTAATGTCGATCTTACTTGAAGTTTTGAGCATTGATTTGCTTTGAACTTAACAAAGGAGAAGAAAAAAGAGGTTGGAGTGGATGTTTAAATTCCTATGCTTTTCTTATGGAATCTAAGGAAAAGGAAAATTTTCTTCATTTTTCCCATACACTAATCCTCCATTCCAAATAAGTGAATAGTATCAATCACTACCACACAAATGATCTTTAGTGACGGATAAAAGACACACGTCACTAATATACCTTTAGTGACGGGTGTGTTTACATCCGTCACTAAAGACCTACCTTTAGTGACGGGCCTCAACGATGTCCATCACTAATAAAAGATCCCAAACTACTAAATTCTAAACTGATCTTTAGTGACGGGCAATGTTGAGGCCTGTCACTAAAAACCTACCTTTAGTGGCGGGTGTCCTGTAGACCACACGGGGTAGTGGTCTCACCGACGATAACCATACGGAAAGCACCTCGGGACGACAATAAACACGACGAGAAGAGCCCCTCCACTACCACCTTGAATCTAATCGTCACCTCATTTGAATTGAAAGAAACTAAACGCAGCTATATAGAACAGATCTAAAATAAAAAAATCAATCTTTAGTGATACATGAATATCTAGACCCGTCACCAAAGACCTACCTTTAGTGACACGTGAATAGCTAGACCCGTCACTTAAGACCGCCCTTTAGTGACGGGTGTTCGTGAGACTCATCACTAAAGACCGGCGCATATAAATTTTTTTGAAAAATTTGGGTGGGCAAAAGAACACTAGCCCGAAAACACACACACTACTATAAAGGCCCATCTCCCTTCTCCAGTCTCTACTCTCAACCATTATACACTTTCCTCCCTTGCTCTCTCTACTTGATCTTTACCATTGTCATCTCAAGCTCTATCGATGGAGGTCGGCATCACTGCAAGATCTACCCGATGGCGACCGACGTCATCTTGTGCTCCAACTGACCGTGAGCTTCTCGATATTGAGCTGCTTCAATAAAGGGTACATAGTTATTGCCGTTGTTTTACCAAATCCTACTGCCTGCTCTCTTCCATTGTTGTCACCTCCTTATCTGCTTCTTCTTCATCATCGCCTCCTCTCCTCCTCCATTGTGGCTCGAGGTAGAGGGCTCACCGACGATGACCACACAAAAAGTACATCGGGACGATGACAAACATGATAGAAAGAGTCCCTCCATGACCACCTCAAATCTAATCGTCACCTCATTTGAACTGAAAGAAATTAAACTAAGCTATATAGAACATATCTGAAATGAAAACAAAATCGACATTTAGTGACACGTGAACATTTATGCCTGTTACTAATGGTCCACCTTTAGTGACGGGTATAGATGTATGCCCATCACTAAAGATGAATCATTAGTGACTAGTGTATGCCCGTCACTAATGATAGGTCATTACTGATGTGATAAGAGTGACGGGTACAATACCCGTCACTAATGACTTTTATGACCCGTCATTAATAACCTTTTTTAGGTAGTGAATGCCTATAGAAATTTGAATCCTACATTTTTTCCTCTAAAATTCCTTCAAACCAATGGAGCCCATATATAATTTTTACATAAAACTTTAATCATTAAATTTGCGGTTGTTGATGATATTTAATAAATTTAAACCTCCTACCGATTGGAGCTCCCAGAGCATTTTGAATGATGTGTTCGATGCTCGCGCCATCCACGTCGCTGGTGGCCTAGCCATTTTGCAAAAAAGTCCTTCTTTGCTAAAATTACTCCCTAGACCTAGAGTTGGCAGACTTCTCCCGGTCCTCTCCTCCTCCTTCCAAATCTCTCCAGCCACTCTCCCCTCTCCCCTTCTTTCTCACCTCCTCTAGCCCTGCGTCAAGGCGGTGGCCACGCGCAGACCTCACCATAGGCGCAGCGGGCGGGCGTGGAGCTGGAGGGTGTTGCCGTGGCTGTTTCGAAGGGATCGGCAGCGAGGATGAGGAGGGTGACACCTATGATTGAGCCAGAGGAGGTGGCGGAGGCACCGGCCGCTGGCTACTCATCGCCCCTCGCCCTCCACCCACCGCTCACCGCTCCTCGACCCCTGCTCCCTCCCACCGCCCGCCGCTCCCTACCCCCTGCCCCTCACACGACACCCCGCTATTGAGGAACATGGAGGCTACGTTTGCCGAAAACAAAAATTTTCTACCACGCACACCATGATATCTTGCTAAGAGAGAGACCATAGATCGTTACCTCAGGCACACAGTGCAGCGGAAGGAGAGTTAGAGTAGCGAGCCGATCTAACTCGAGCGTGTCGATGTGGTTGGGAAGCCGATTACCGTCCTCATGAACTCTCGAGGATTTCTCTCGAGGACTCCTCCAAGCCGATGATAGCCCTCAAGAAGTAGCCGATGATGCTGCTGATCCAATCAACGACACCGATGACGATGAGCGAAGCAAAATAGTAACGTCTCTACTAGTATCCACACATCCAGGGTGAGAACGCTAACCGATGGTGTACTAGCACCTAGGTGGTCGGCGAGATGGTTAGGCTCTCTAGAAGTGGTGGCTAGGGTTTGCTCTCAGTGGCTAACAACTTAGCATGAGAATCACATCAACATGTGAGGCAGAAAAGCATTGCTTCCGTGCGCCCTACACCCTCATATATATAGACATCCTAGCTTGGGCCCTCTCGGGTCCCTATTCAATTTGTTCGGATCTCCATCCAAATCGTTTGGATCTCTATCCAAATTGAGCCAAATTCAAATCCTATTCGAATTCAATGTTCTAACCCGTTAAGTGTGTGACCCTGTAGGTTCACGTATAGCTTGGTTAACATATGGAAACTCCTTTTCATACTCCGTTAACAGTGGCCTCTAATAAAGCATATTAACCCAAGTATACGTAAAGATTATATCGGCTGAACCTTATAATGTTCCATATGTACATGTCCCTTTGCCTCACGATATTGATCGAACATAAGATGAGATTTGTGCCATCCTATAAATAGCTCGATCCTCTCTCGATCTCCGTATTAGATTATAACCTATAATTAACTCTTTAATCACGTCGGCATGGCCATGCACTTCCATAATCCATTACATCGAGGGGCCCAGAGATATCTCTCCCGTAAGGAGGAGCAAATTCCATCTTAATCACTTACATCTCACTACATGTTTCATAACATACCCCATGACTACTTTTATAACTACCCAGTTATAGAGTAATGTTTGGTAGACTCAAAGTAAGCTACTACGTATGTTGGCAACCATGCTGATCTCAAGTCTAAGGACTTTACATAAACACTACTTTGACCAACCGATGACACGTGAAATCTCAACAGTGCCTCATAGTGGGTCTCTCCAACATATGTCCATGTTATTGAGTTGGTATCTCTATACCCATGACCCATGAGACATGATCATCAATCAATACACATGCCGATCTCAGTCATATCTATTCCACATATAACCTATATCTGATCAGGGATTATTTAGAAATAGTCACATTATGAGTCTCATGAATAAATCATTCATTCGTTGATCCATAATGACAATCTATTTTGAGGAACAGTAACTTTATTTCATAAACATAGTATGCCACGTACAACATCTCCATATTGCCTCTAAGACATAATGCTAACACCGACCATTCATCGGCTGACTGGTTCAGAGACGGAGACGTAGCTCCGAGCACGACCACCGGATTCCACTGTGTAGCGAGGTGTATGGGATCTCGTCGTGCAGCTGCTCCTCACCACCTTGGCCATTCTAGCCGCCGATGGGGTCGAGTTCTACGCGTGCTCCGCCCTTCTGCTCCTTTCACTCCGATGTACGTTCGTTCCCTGTGGGTGTTATATATATAAGAAATTAATGATTAAAGAAAAAAGTAACACAAGCAAAATAGTAGGCACCAAAAATTATAGGGAGCAACAAATTATTTCCACTTTTGAGAGAAAATAGAAATGGTATAGAGAATCATTTAAGACATGAAACTATTTAAAAGTACTATTACTGTTGAAGTATGTTTTTCTCTGAAATAGCTAAATTTAAATTTAGGATATTGTCGAGGATATGACCACCGGGTACCCCGAGATGAGCTTTAGTAGTCCGGACCGAGAGTGGGCCAAGCCAATTTGGGTGTTCGGCATGGCCCATGATGAGGAGTCTGATTCTGATAAGAGAGCTTATTGTCAATATAGGAGGTTGGACACCGAGATTTGATATTAAAGATAAATATATATTGATATCCTTGTAAATAGGAGATGACCAGAGTCCGATGCATAATTCCTAATATCTAAAAAACTGACTTGGGTAGAAGTCCTAATCCTGTATGCATCGCCCCTTGACTATATAAAGGGGGCAAGAGACCCCTCCAAAGGCATGCTATCTTTGCCTACATCTTAGCCTTCGAACTCATGATTGCAAAGCTATTCCACAGATCAATCCATAAACACATGGGACATATGGTTATTATCCTCTAGGAGGCTTTAACATGTATAAATCTTGGTTCTCTATTCTGAGTCAACCATAGTGCTTAGATCACAATGCTTCCCACTACTAGAGAACATGACGTTAGTACTGGTTGAAAACATCCCTTGGGTCTCGATTTTCGAACCGGTGTTGTCCATCTAGTACTAAAGGGGTGCTAATACACTCCTTTAGTATCGAGTGGGTTCTCCAACTGGTATTAATTCCTCACGCATTAGTATCGGCTGAGATGCATAACCGGTACTAAGAGCCATAACTTTAGTGCCTGCTAGACATTTCAACCAGTACTAAATACATGGTTTTTTTTTAAATTTTTATAGTCTGATCTTAGTTAACTAGTTAAGATTTACGTTATTTTTCGTATGATCTTCGTTAACTTGTAATGTTTTACGCTATATTTTCGTTTGTTCATAGTTAACTGGTAAAATTTAAGTTATTTTTTCTCGTCTGATGTAACATGGTAAAGTTGTACGCTATTTTTTCATTTATTTTATTTGTATGTTATTTTTTTATTTTATTTTGACACAGCAAACAAAGTATAAAAGTTATATTTATATATGTTATATATATAGAATAATTGATTACATATATATTCCTAACACTAAAACCTAGCTAATCAAACTAGGAGCCCCATGCTTTGCTGCCGCTACCGCAGTCGCTCTAGCCATTGCGACCACGCTCATCGACGTGCGAAACTTCATCAGAGCTGCCACCGATGTCCTAGCAAGGAGCGTTGTCACCGATGTTGAGCAGGCAAGGAGCACAGCCACTGACGTCTAGTAGGCAAGAAGCACGGTCATCGACGTCGATCGCATGAGGGCTGTCGACAATGTCGTCTGACATTTCATCACCCGCAAGATCAACAACACGATAGACGGTAGTAGTACTTACATCTGAACTAGAGTCTTTTTCGCCATCGCCCTAGCCTATACAGAATCGTCTTCCTTCTAGATGACCCTAGCGGCCTCTAAATCCTCTTAGGCCTGGATGACTCGCGCAATGAAGGAGTCATTGGAGGTTGACGACATGACTCAAATCTACATAGAACAAAGAAACAAAATGTAAGTACTGCTAAAGTGCGAACAACATGAATACGACGATAGAAAAAACTTACCAGAGTGAAAGAATGGCAAAGAACAAGAAGGAAAGAAACTAAAGTGCGAAGAAAAAGATAGCATAAATCAACACTAGACATGACCCCTCTTTATATAGTCGTGCCTTTAGTACCGGTTGAGATTACAAACTAATACTAAAGTGCGACGGTCACATGTACCGAGGAGACTAGTGTGAAACTTTCATTACAGACTTACTGCCTTTTATTACCGGTCGAATTTATAAACCGGTACTAAAATGCGATAGGCACAGATACTAAGGAGACACACGTGAAAATTTCAATAGCTGCTCCAATATTAGTACTTGCTTAAAACTTGAACTAGTACTAAAGTTCGATGGGCACAAGTATGGAGGAGACCCGCATAAAACTTTCATTACATACTTACTGCCGTTTAGTACTGGTTGAATTTATAAACCAGTACTAGAATGCTCAGCACAAACAGCGAAGAGACGCGAGCGAAACTTCCACAAAATATTACCCGATTAGTTATTTATTTTTTGTACAATCCAAATATTGATTTTTAACTACACTTATTAGTACCGACTGAAGTTTTAAACCGGTACTAAAAGGATTAGTTTTTGATTTTTGATACAATAGAAATATTACAGATAAATTAAATTGGGATTTCCTTTTTCAATTTGGATTTGTAAAACAAACTTGAATTTGTATTTCCCTTTTCAATTTGGATTTGTAAAATAAACTTGGACTTGTAAAACAAATTTAATTTGGATTTTCTTTTTCAATTTGATTTTGTAAAACAAACTTGAATTTGTAAAAAACTTGGATTTGTAAAACAAATTAAAATTTTAAAATAAATTTGGATTTGTGAAACAAATTTGAATTATTAAAACAGACTTGGATTTTCTTTTTAATTTTTTATACCAGTTTTAGTTAGAAACCGGTTCTAAAAATATCTTCAGTGACGGTTGGCAATGTCAACCGGTACTAACTAAAAATTGTAGATTCTGAAATTATAAGCACAGATTTAGTTAGCCGACACCTATTGGATTACGTTTTACTTGAATTTGTCGCACTAATTTAGATTTCATTTCCTCTTGTATATGTCAAACTAGTTTAGATTTTATTTTACTTGCATTTGTCAAACTAATTTGGATTTCATTTCACTTGAAATTACCACACTAATTTCGATTTCATTTTCACTTGTATTTGTCAAACTAGTTTGGATTTTCATTTCACTTGCTTGTGTCAGACTAATTTTGATTTCATTTTGTCGGGGATATGACCCCAGGTATTCCATGATGGGCTTATCAGCCCGGACTGAGAGCAGGCCAAGTCTAGCATTGGAGTCTGGTATAGCCCATGAAGGAGGTTTGATTCCGATAAGGAATGTTAAGTCTTTATTAGAGAACCAAATCCTAGATCCAGTATGAAGAGATATATTTGTACCAGAATCCTTGTAATTAAAGAATTAGCACCTGAGTTTGGTATGTAATCTTAGGAATCAAAGAGACCAACTTAGGATAGAGTCCAGGGTCATCGGGCTCACCCCTTGAGTATATAAAGGGGGCGAGGCACCCCCAGAGACATATAATCTCAATTGCTTAGGCTTATACCTTATTGCTTTGTAAGTTTACACAACCTATAATACACCAAAACACTAGACGTATGGCTATTATCCGTCAGGGGGCCTGAACCAGTATAAATCTTGGCTCTTGTTTACTACAGTCAACCATCGAGTTCGAAGGCACTGCGCTTCCTTTACACATCTATTCACCACCTCGGGTACCCCCTTAGGTGGACTGCTCGGTAATTCACCGACATATTTCAATTACATTTATCAAGGAACCCAAAATCAAATTGCAACATTAAACGGTAAAAAGTAATAGATAAACAAGTTGAGGCAACCCCCTACCTAAATCAGTTCTTAATTTGTTTTTCACCACAAACCAACATTACTTGTCTATTTACACCATATAACTGATGTTGTTCCAAGCTAGGTAGCTAAAGTATATAGATAGTTGCCTCTAGTACACCATTGCTAATGTAGAAATAAAAAGCGTAGATTATGCCGACACCTATCTTGTTTGTTTGCAGAAAATAGCCAAAACCACCTATTAGGTTACATCGGCCATATGTTGATTTGTGCACTGCAATTGAGACTTGTGTGCTTCTTACAGCTGCCATTTGGATCTCTATGGTCTGTTGTTGTAGGTGAGGTAAGATATACATATGAGAATACTGCCTTAAAAATACTGCTATAATGTAAATGTGTTGGTAGTTAACCGATGCAAGCGCATATATATAGATGTTTGGCATGTGATATGTGTAATGTGCTTATCATCCTGTTTTGCTTGATGATTGTATGATTGATTGTGCAGACATATAATTTGGTACCGAAGGATAGACCCACTAAGATGTCTTGCAAAAGCGTCTTCTTTTCTATCGTTAGATTTGTAGGATTGCTAAAAAACAAAAGGTTTTCAATTGGTTGGTATCACCTTCTCTAGATTTTTGCTTCGCCTTCTTTTCAACATTCTTAGCAGTTATTACAGAGCCAACAACCTCACCTGTCATTATAAATAAGTAGATAAGTACAATGATAAAATAGGCATGTATGTATAATAAGTAATATGAGTTTATTATAGATATCGCTATCACCTGTGTCTATTTTTATGGCTTGTGATGTTTTATCTTCACTATAATTATTAAAAATGGTAGCCATGACAGACAATTGGGCTCCCATTGTTAGCACCATAAAGTCTCCTTCTACTAGAGCTACTCGATCAGTAAATGCATACCACCATTTTACTAAGCATAACTTATCTCTAGAGTTTTCAACATCGACAATATTAGTGCAGCTATCTCTTGCTGATATCTCAAAATCGTCAACATCGCAAATGTTATCAGTATTGACAAAGCTTTTTGGTAGAAACTAAAACAGTGAGATAGTATCGCATTGGTTTGTTATAATTATGCTAGCTATAAATAAAATATGCAATATATGTATCATGTGACGCCTCAGTAAATGACCAATTTTGATTAGGCAAGACTTCAGATCATATGTCAGTAACTACAAGAAATATAAGATCGATAATTTGCATTGCATTGGCAATTATCAAACCAATTTGCATTGCATATGCATTAACATTTGACAAACTAATATGCATTGCACCTTCAATTACATCTGTCAAACTATTTTGTATTATGTCACTTGAATTTATAAATTAAACTAAGCTACATTGCATAACCGGTACTAATAGTAGAGCATTTACATTGCATGAGTGCAATACTAGTCGACCAGTGCAAAAATAGAAATCACATTTGTATTGTAGTACTAATATTGTTAACATAGATTACTACTTCTACACATTGTGCTTGTAGTACAGATCGGCCAAAAATAACATCTGGGAATACAATGTTCCATCAACTTAACCCTAAAATAGCCAAAAATGAGAAAAACAACATACCATGGGGCGGCAGGCCTACTGCTGGCCGCACAATGTCCGGTGGCACTGCCCTATTGATCACTTGGTCGGCTTGCCATGTCATTGGCTACTATCGATCAATAATGGACGGTTGGCTGGGTGGATGAATTGGTCGTACCGGTGGAAGAAGAACTGAAGAACAGAGGCATAAATACAGAACGAATAGAAGATTTTTGGGGTAATCAATTACATTTATAGGAACGTTTAGTAATGGGTGGCCTCATCTCCTGGTATTAAAGGGTTCCCCGCAGGTAGTACCGAGTCAGGATACCATCCGGTGCTAAACTTATTAGCACCGGTTTATCTTCCCACCCAGTACTAATGCGTAAACTTTTAGTACCGATTAGAAACCATAGCTTGACTGATACTGATAAGTTTAGTACCATGTGGTCTTTCATCAGGTACTAAAACTCGTTATTAGTATCACTTGCACATACCCACGATGTTCTCACTTTTTTGACCGTTGCAGATGACTTTCAGTATCGACTCCGATTAGAATGGGTACTAAAAGGGATGGATGAAAGACTACTTCTCTAGTAGTGCCCCTATATATAAATCACTACCGCAAGCACCCCATCGGTAGACTGCTCAATAATACACCGACAAATATTGTATGAGTACAGATGCTCTAAGGAATCTCTTTGTTTTTAACTTGTAGTTCTGATTTAGTTATGTGAATGCTCTGTTTGTCAAATACGCGAGGTCATATATCTATATCTCTCTCCTTAATTAATAAGTAGGTTAATGAGTATATCTTCGTTGATTTAATTGAAAAGTTGCAAAATTAATATATTAATTGATAAATGACCGGAGAGAGAGAGAGTAGTAATTAGGTGAAATGAAATGCAGATGATCCTTGCAATATGTATTGCTACTTCCGTCATCCTAAAATATAGTTATTTCTATCATTTAAATTATGTTTTAAAATATAGCTAATTATTTATCTACCCTCTTATTTCATCCACCAATCACAACCTTATCTAACTTAGTTTCATCTCTCTCCTTAAACCCATAAAAAAACTTTAGAGTTACTTAAATTTTGAGAAGGGGTACATTTGAATATGGAGCACGTGAAATTAACTCTCCATATGTTCACAGTGGGAGACCTATATGAGTTAAATTATGTCAGCGCTTGTTGGAGGGATGCGTTGCACGTACGGTGAGATACGATGGATCTTTGTTTATCGAGTGCCGGCTAATCCGATTGGGTATAAATGTTTGGTGGTCCAAATTTAAGTAATATTGTCGTCACGTACTGCATTCTTCAACGTACGTACGTGAAGCTACATGCATGCGTTTGCGTTGCGTCCTAGTCACGGAGGGTCACACATATATATTGATCTCAGATTATTCATAAAGAAAAAGAAGAGGGCCCTATCGATCTGTTTATTAGTTGGAGCCATTGATGCCAATTAGTGCCGCCAATCATATGGTTAATTAATTAGTCCACGATGAATATAGTTTATTCAATCTGCGGCACTGCCAAACATGCGACGTACATGCCATCAGATGAACATGCAGCTGTAGTTCGTTGTCACAGATCAATATATAGTTATTTTTTGAAAAAAAAACTTAGTTTGTTGGTTCTCCTTGTTTTAAAATGCAGTTACATTAAATCATTTCGAAGTATCTCCATTGAAATATTATAGGGAAATTTTACCGTCCTTAAAGAGTTACCAAGAGATAACATAAGGTAATGTAATTTTTAGTGTTAATTTTAGTACCTGTCGGTATCTCAGGTACTACAAGATATCAAAATTAACACTAAAATCTTGATACCTCCTCAAGAACCGTAAAATCACTCAATATTATACATGTAACCAGATAAATTGATGATAAAATTCAATAATATAGAAGCCTATAAATCTAATTAAAGGAGAGTTTGGGAATGGCAAGTGGGCAAGAAAAGGGAAAGGGTGCAGTGCAAATCCATTTTTTTTTATAATCCCATTTTCCTAAACACAATAGTCAAATAGCATTATTATACAACACACAAGGCACAAGGTCACCTTTAATCTATGAAGCTGTTGTCACATAGTAGACAACACCCTGGGGAGCGGGGTTGGGGCACTTCATAACTAAGCATTTCTTTTGGGTATGTGGAGTACTCCTTTTCTTATGGATCACTTTGTTTGCTGCATTTTGATATGCAATCTTGCACAGGGCTTGCTGCTTCTCCAATGCAATTCATCATTAGTTTTAATTCCCCGTTTTTGAGGAAGCCTCGAACAAAATTTTCCCTTCTCTTAAGTATTTTTCTTAGTAGGGATGGGTCCATACCGAGATTTTATATAACCAGGGAACTGTTCTATATGCGAAATGGCTGTTACAACATTTTATAGTGATGCATGCTAATATCAATCTCAGTCTAATTAACACCACAAAACTCAACTCTTGGACTATGATATATATATACACACACCGCAGTCATGGTGTATTTATTTGTTGGTTTGTTCTTTTAGTGAGTTAAGATAACTATGATTTAATAGAGAGGATATTGAAGATCCGACTACAACCATATGATACGTTATATTGTGGCTTAGCGATCGATACACTCACTTCTAGAAGTTATCGGTTTTGTCGATGCAGACCAATCCTATTCCTGCAAAGCAACTAAATTTGTTGGATAAAAAAAGACACACAAATAATAAGGTGCAGTACGTTTTGAAAATAGGAAAATAGTTATCTAACCGATCACGGCTTTAGCAGGCAAAGTAGTAATAGCTAAACTTTAATCTAATAAAACTCTACTAAAAAGTGATGACCATAGAGGTATTTATAGGGTTAGAGACGTGATGAGGTCCTTACATATGGAAACCATCGATTATAAATCGAGTTACAAATTATTATTGCCTAATTTAACTAAGATTCACTACCACAGAAATAATCTTTAGTACCGGAGCTTTACTGACGGATTAATAACGCACGTCAGTAATACACTTTTAGTAACGGGCCGTTTTTTCACACGTCAATAATGCTGCCTTATTAGTGACAGATCGTAATGTAGCCCGTCACTAAAGACGGAGCACCCCCATTAGTGACGGGTCACATTATGACCCGTCACAAATAGCTCGATCAGTAGTGACGGGCGGTAGTTACTGCCGGTCACTATAGGTATGTATAAATAGGCGGGGCCAACATAATACTTTTATATCGCGCAGAACCCTAAACCCTATCGGCCACGTGTTTCCTCCGCCATCGTTCCATCGTCGCGCTCCACGTGTTCTGCCGTCGTTCTCCTCCACAATCGCGACCTCCTTCGCCGGTCTCCATTCCGGCACGGCCTCCTCCATCAACCTTTGTTTTGGCGCGGCCTCTTCCATCGCGCCCCCCATTCCGTCGCCAACCCTCCTCGCCGCCGCCTCGTCTCATGCATCTCCTCCTTCTAAGGTTCTCCTCATCCTCCTCCTCCTCCTTCTCCGTTGAGGCTAGGGTTTGTGACTTGTTGCTTTGTGAATATGTTGCTTTGTGAATAGCTCAATGAAGAGAAGGCTATTAGTATGAGGATGTGTGTGATATTTATGCTATTTTTTGGTTTTGACAAGCTTGTTAATGCAATGATGTTATATTACGTGCTACTAGTATTATTTAGTTGTTTTGTTAATGCAATGATCTTACATTATGCGCTCAATGAAGAGAAGCCTATTAATATAAGGATGTGTGTGTGACAATTAGGTTCTTTTGTTCGTTTTGATAAGTTTGTTCATGCAATGATTACATTACGTGCGACTATTATTGTTCTTATATTTTATTCGTGGAATGATCCTAAATTATGTGCTCACTTTTATATAGTTTGGTCATTTACGTTTCTTTTTCTTCAATATTCTTTAGGGGTAACATTTAATTAATTAGTTGTCATATACACCTGTGAATTAAAATATAGTCTAGTGGCGAGGAGGTCATTAAGTTGGTAGCCCCGACATCTGAGAGCAATCCATGTTTTGTCTCTTGGTTTACATAACTATTATTGTACTTTTTTCATCCGCATCCGCTCGTATCGATGCATTCAATAATATTCAGTTTTGTTTATTAGGGTTTACGCAAGTATTATTGTACTTTTTGATCGTTATCAAATATAACATGAATTATGGACATGGCAAGCCTTCCAAGTGATCAATAGGGCACTCCCGCCGGATAGCGTGCTTCCAGCAGTAGGCGGGTCCCTATGGTACTATTGTACTTTTTTTCTGTCATGTACTACAAGTGCTATGTTTAGTTGTAGTAATCCATATCAACAATGTATGTACTGACTTATGTTCCTATCAATTGCCTCCTAAAAATAAATCATTATGTTCATGGTGAGCATCACTAGGTTTATACATTGTATATTGCATATTCTATTTATGTAGTAATAAAACTAAACTGATGTGATATTATATTACTGTTGTAGTTTCTAACAAAAAGCTTTGGCGATATCCATAACATTTACGCTGGTGACACCCTTAAACTATCAACAAGAGATGGGTGCACCAATATGGTTGAGGTTGCGAGCTGTGGAGGCAGGTTATGCCTCCACAAAGAGTGGGCCGTATTTAGTAGCCGAGTCTGCCTAACAGAAGGGGACTATGTGGTACTAATAATATGACCCATATTTTCTGTTATGGTCACTATTTACAATAACTATGGTAAAGAGAAGACCGCAATAGCCATAAAAGTGAAAGACAGCGATAGCGGTATGTATAGAAAACTAATATTATGTACTACAAATACATATTTTGTTTATGTACTTACCAACTTTTTTATAATGGCAGGTGAGGGTCCTAGCAATGCTGCGAAGAAAAAGGGAAAGCAGATATCCAGGGGGCGACACCGACTAAATGGACCAACTGAAGGACATCTGTTATTTTGGAAATCATATAGATGTAACTCCAGCCAGGAAGACTCTCCTGCAAGACATCTCGATAGGTTTATCCTCTGCGACCCAGTTATATGTCTACACAATAAATAACTCAATCATCAACAAGAAGTCGGTGGTAAACTTTTTGCACATGTCAGAAAAGCAAACATCTACATATATGCACTTGGCCCCGTCTAACTAGCTTTGTACAAATTTTATTGTAATAGTACTTTTCAAGATAGTATTGTGTGAAGTACATCACACCTCACCTACACCAGCAGACCACCTAGATTCAAGTGGCAGTAGCAGGTAATGAGATAGTCCCAATTGCAGTGCATAAATCCACTGATGGACGGTGCTATCTAACTACTGGTTTTATCTAATTTCTTCGGGATAACACGTTAGAAGTTGGCACAGTATGCGCCTTCCATTTCAACATCAACAATAGTACAATTGAGATTGTTATATATGTGGTGTAAACCTAAGGTATGATGTCTTCATATCCATCTTCCTTTTTGCACTGATAACCATTATGTATATTGTACTGATTTTTTTTCTTCAGGGAGAAGGAGTACAGGATGACTATAAAAGAGGCTATAAAACTAGACACGTACAGCCTTAAGCAATTCATGGCTGGTAGATAAGAAGAATCTCCGTAGGACACTATTTAAGCTCTTGATATCGCTCTTAGGAAATGCCATAGTGAAAGTTAGAAGTTAACTAGAAGTTAGAAGTTAATCTTATGAAACTTTGTTTTAGCCAATTTCTTCGAGGTAAAGAGTTAGAAGTTAATATATCTGATATTAATTTGGTTTTGAATCTTCTGTGATGTGCTTTGGAATATTGAATATGTTGGCTGTTAAATCCTGGCTTTGATTCAAGATGCAGCCTAAAAATAATTACTTTTTTAAATATGACATTCTATTAGTGATGGGTGACAATAATCACCTGTCACTAAAGGGCCCTTTAGTGACGGGTGACATTACGATCCATCACTAAAGGGTTATGACAGGTGATCCGATAGACTCTCTTTAGTGATGGGTGAATATTATCACTCGTCACTAAAGATTGACCTTTTAGTGATGAGTAAATACCTGTCACTAATGACATGTCTTCGCTGTCACGATAAGAGTGATGGAAGACTTGTCCGTCACTAATAGAGGCTATTACCTGTTACTGATAGGGTTTTCTGTGATAGTGATTAAAAAGGTAATGTAGATTGTTTTAACGATTCTGGGTGACTCAAACAAAGTTTTTGTATGAAACAAATGCTTTCTATAAAGTCTAAGATCATCCAAATTAGAGTTAGCATGTTATAGTTACGACTGTTTTAATTCATCCTATATGCAGTTGTCGTGTAAATCCAAGTTTAAAACGTATCAAAATTGATCTCTTTTTTCTTGTCCTAATTTGACATGATAAACATATATGGAGAGTTTGGAAGACTCTGATATTTAATGCATTTCATACATACAATACATGATCCACGAAAATATTTTTTGGTTGTTCAATATATATATAACATGGTCATAATTATATCTTAGATGGTGATGACCTTATATATATATATGTATATATGCGCGCTAGACCCAAGTAAACTTTCCCATGCATAAACAGCTCAAAAATTTTAAGGAACACTAACTGCTTTGGTACACCTTCTTTCGAAGAACTTTATATTAGTTACTCCCTCCACAAAAAAACTTAATTTCTATCTTTTCAATTTTGTCTTAAACTTTATTTGTACATCTTTACCTAACATCGGTTTACAAGGCAATTTTTTATTATTTCTTTACCACTTACTTATATATGTCTTATTTATCACTTCACAATATTATCGTCTTATTAATCAGGGGCACTTTAATTTTTTGTTCTCATAACTAATTTATCTTATAAGAGGAAAGTACATACTTAAGGTGGAACGAATTATAACGAGTAGCAAAGAACAACCTTAAAATGAAAATGACAAATGTTGTTTTATCTTAATTTTGTCTCGACACCTATATTTTTTTTTTCAAGCCATCGTGCCACCAGATCGTATACACATATTTTTAAGTACTTCGTAAAAACCGAACATTAATACTCTTGCGAGATTAAGTACAATTCGTTTTGAATTTCGACATATTGGGTTTGGCTTGTATAGGGACACGTATGCATGTGTTGGGGTGTAACTGCCAACAATGTTGGTACTCCCGGTGACATATCCATCAAAGTAAATGAATTTAGGGCACCAATATTTTTGAGCTCTGTGCAAATATATAGATGACTCCTTGGGCATGAAACAAAGCAAAGAATTCACCTTTTCTCCTCTTTCTTCCAATAGAATAGGTAGATAAATCCAAATTGGTCTTGTAATATGTGTGTCTTGAAACAAGGATCTAAAGACTATCCTTTAATTTCTAGCTACTCAAAGTTATTTTAATTACTTTCACTATTAGTCATAAGTACTCTTGGGCTACTAATAGAGGGTAGTAGGAAAATATGAGTAGCTTTCGACCTTTCCTCGTAGCTGCTCCATCACAATTAATGTGCATACACAGTACATCTTCCAATCCAACATTCTGTAAATTTTAAATTTCACCATTGAGATCGATGGTATCCATTTTGAGACTTATTCGGTTGTCATTAGGAAAGTCGACATTATTCATTAATTAGTTGTGCAAATGATCTAACATTATGCATGGAAATTAGCATGTCTAGATTAAGTTTGGTCTTATGCAATTTATCTCTTGGGAAGAATTATGTTTCTACCGAATGAATAAATACCCCCTCAATCCTCATAGACAATGGAAAAGCTGGATTCTTTAGTTTTGTTTTAATACCATAGTTTAGTCCATCAACTCACATTATTAACCACCAGGATTTGCAAAACCAACTACTTTTCTCTAAGATATCGTCTTAATTGAGATATATTGGAGTAATATAGCATATTAACTATTAATCTCCATACAAATTTGTCATCACACTAATCATATACAGTACGCTAAATCTCAGTGTGATTTTAACGACATAAGTCAAATTAACTAAATCATGATTTTCAAACTCTAGATACTTGGATATTTGTTCTCTATTTGTTAATCATAGATTGTATTAGATTAACTATATGTAGAGAGAGTACTATATGGGTACAATGGCATCATGTTTGTATACGAATTCTTATAAGTGGCTACTAACTAAAGCACTAGGACAATAAGACCAATCCAAGTTAACAAGAGTAAAAAACAAAATGTACCTCTCCTATTAAACAACATCAAAAGTCAATAAGTGTAGTTGAATTCAGATCCTTTCGTGAATGGATGATTTGGCTACTGCATTCATGAACAAATGACAACGAGCTAGACTACGGTAATGGACATCAACTTCGGGCACAATTGATGAGTGCCATGTTGTCCCTACACAAATTAAAGGAGAAGACAGAGTGATGGCATCCACTCCGGCACGAAAAAGAAAATGTTTTTTTGTTCAAGGTAAACGAAAATGCATTTTGTACGGCTAAACATGAAAAAATAAGAATGCCACCTATAGTTGTCGAATTCCACTTGGGGTTAAAACTTCTTATATGACATGGAAATTTTACACACTTATTTATTGCCACTCATTTTTAAACCATAATGATACATATGGCATCGCATACGTGAATTTTTCCAAGACAACTTTCTTTAAAAAAACTGTGGGATGTTTGGTTCATAGTAAATTAAACCTAGTCTTGTCATACCTCATGTTAGATAAGTTTGACCAAGTTACCTGTAAATTTGGTTCGTAACCATGCTTATGGCAAGATTTCTTCTCTTTCTCATCTCGGTCCCACTTGTCAAAGATATAAAAAAGTATGACAATTAATGTTACCTCCTGTTAGCTAAAGTGTGGATCAACTTTTATTAGTCAGAACTAGCCTTTTTATCTAACTCCTTTAGTACATATCATAATTAGAGCCGGTACTAAAAGTCACCTGCAACAACAAGAAAATCATCGGTATTTATAACTGGTAGTAAAACTTCTCTTCAGTACCGAGTGAAAACACCACCTGATACTAAAGAGCAGACTTTTAGTAATGGCTAGGGACCCCGATCGATACTAATGTATCAAGTACCAGGTGGTCTCTATCCGGTGCTAAAGAGAAGACTTTTAGTATCGGCTGAGAACCTCGACCGATACTAATGTATATAGTATCAGGTAGTGTCTCTAATCGGTACTAATACTTATATGCCCGAACTAAGTGTCTTTTAGCTACGTTTCTACGCCTGACTGTCTGCCTGTCCTTTAGTACCGATTGATAGTTTCAACCGGTGCTAAAGGATAGACCATAAAAGGAACCACCATCTCAACAGAATCAGCCATAGCCATCGTCTACTCTCTCCACAGGTAGCTAGGGTTTGAGAGGATGGAGAGTTCATGTCACGTCCTGGTAGATTATGCAGCTTGTGGAATATAACCATATACAACTATGAAGGTATGTGTATGGTTACATTTCATAAATTCATAATAAGTAGTGTGATGAGTTCAACAAATCATGATGAGGAGTTAGCCTATTGCTATATAATCATCATGTTGGTAGATTATGCAGTCGACAAGATATAACCATGTGCAGCCTTGAATGTCTCTCGCTAACATCCATAGGCTTATGGTTCTCCGTGGTTATATCTCGTAGTATTCATAATAAGCCAGTATGAGGGGAGTTCAAGAGATCATTATCATGATGAGGGATAAGATTGTTAAGAAGTCACTAAAGCAATAAATTTCAGTTGTTTTTTGGTTACTTTAGTACCGATTGAAATGACCAACCGATACTAAAGGTTATTATCGTGTGCCATTTTAGCAATTGTATCTGACGATTAATCTATTCACTTTAGTACTAGTTGATAGTATTGATTGATATTTTCAACCAGTACTAAAGGATATGCTATAAAAGGAGCCACTATCTCAATAGAATTAGTCACAATAATCCTCTACTCTCTTCACATGTAGCTAGGGTTCGAGAGAATGAGTAGTTCATCACACATCCTAAATTATACAGCCTGTGTGATATAACCGTGTATAGCCATAAATAGTCAGCAATTTTATTATTGTGGGTAGTTATATCCACATGCTTTATAATAAGCTAGTATGATGATCAGTTCGAGAGATTATGGCGAGGAATTCAAGTACTATATAATCATCCTTGTACATTACTAATACACATTCATGAACATTTCCCACAATTAGCAGATTTATAGCTATGTACAGGTATATCTTACAATCTTCATAATAAGCAAGGGTACGATGTATTTTTCTGTTGTTTTTTAGTTCCTTAGTACCAGTTGAAGTGATCAACCAGTAATAAAGGTGTCCCGCATGTCGTTTTGGTAACTATGCTTGACTGTTCATCTACCACTTTAATACCAGTTGATCACTTCAACCGGTATTAAAGGTTTTCCACGCGTCATTTCGATAATTGTGCCTGACTATTCATGTGCCACTTTAGTACTTGTTGACCACTTTAACCGGTGCTAAATTTTCTCGCGTATCATTTCAACAACTATGCTAGACAATTTGTATGCCCTTTAGTACTAGTTGATAACTTCAACTAATACTAAAAATTTCCCGTGTCCGTCTATATTAAGATAGGTTGTTCAACGTTGTTTGCTTGACATCTCCCTTCTATATACAAATAGTCTCCCTCTATGTGCTTTGCATCATCCTTCCGTCGTAAGCCTATTGGTAAGTATATTGTGTTCATTTTGATTCTTAAAGCAATAGTTCTATAAATTTATTAGTTCTGTGAAGGTTCAATCGATGGCGTCCTCAACATCCAATGATTTGGGTATTGCGTGTGTCATCTAGTATGATGAGGATTTAGAGACAGCTAAGACGATAGCGGAATACGACGATACAGATGTTAGTACATGTACTGCTATTTGTTGATGGTAATATGCCCTAGAGACAAGTTCTGGAGGAATCGGAAGTTCTGGTTGGACCGGAACTTCTGGGCCCGCCCTGGTAGCGAGTTCTAGAGGAACCGAAAGTTTTGGTTGGACCGGAACTTCCGGGCCTACTCTAGAGGAAAATTCTGGATGAATCGGAAGTTCCGGGCTTCGGCAGAAACTTTTGGGCCGAAATAAATTCGATATAGAATGTTATTTTCGAAAGTTCCTGTTGGACCGGAAGTTTCGGGTTTGGAAATTCCGGTTGGACCAAAACTTCTAGATCGAAATAAATTCGATACAGAATGTTTTTTTCGGAAGTTTCGGGCCTCGGCCAGAACTTCCGAGCCAAACATGCAGATTAGATCTGGTGGGCTTTAATGTTGATTAAAGGCCCATCAGTGGGCTCTATATAAGGAGAGGAGAGACTAGGGCGCAAAAGGCTGTTGTGGTTGGACCTCCTCTAACCCTAGCCACCGCCTCTCCCCTGGTCTCACCTGCTGTGGCCGCATCTCCCCTAACCTCGCGTGTGGTACTAGCATACCAGCGTGAGGTGATCTCATCTATGTACGTATGGATACCGTAGAGACGCCGCTGCAGTTGCGACGCTGATCATCTCAACGTGAGGATTAGAAGGCTGCATCGTTTTGGCCGTCGATGATTGGACGGAGCTAGGTGGAGTTGATCGAGGACTTCTTTCGCTGCCCTAGCGTGTCTCGTGACTAGAGGTAACGATCTAGGTCATGGTTCCTGGGTTTAACGGGGTAAAAAAAGTTTTGTTTTATGCTAGCGTAGCCTGCCCTATTCCCCAACAGTGGTATCAGAGCCTACGTGCGTAGTGTTCGATCTAGGTCATACACATATAGGTGATATATGGTGGAAATAGATTAGATCTATTATTTTTGCGTCGGATTTTTGGAAGTTTTGGGCTCCAGCCGGAACTTCCGGGCCGAAATAATTTTCGTACAAAAGGTTATTTTCGGAAGTTTTGGGTTTGACCCGAAAGTTCTGGGCCAAAACAAATTCGATACAGAAGGGTGATTTCAGAAGTTCCGGGCTTTGAGCCAGAAGTTCTGGGCTTCGGCTGGAAGTTCCGGGCTTTGAGCCAGAAGTTGTAGGACCGAAACTAGCGACCAGAGAGGGGGTGAATGGGCGCAAAACAGAAAACAACGGAAAATAAAATTCTGAACAGAGAACCCAAATCGAAAGTTCCGATTTGGGGCCGGAAGTTCTGAACCGATCAGCGCAAACCGGAAGTTCCGGTTGGAGTCGGAAGTTCCGGAGAATTCAAAGTTCAGACTGAAGTTCTTGCACCGGAAGTTCCGAGACTATAAGCGCAAACCAGAAGTTCCGGTCGGAGTCAGAAGTTCCGATGTCAAGACAGAGAGCTCAAACCGGAAGTTTCGGTTAGAAGCCAGAAGTTCCGATTAATTCAGAACACCAGACCGAGAGCTCAAACCGGAAGTTCCGGTGGCAAATTGGAAGTTCCGGTTTGCCTGGAGCAGCACGAAAATCCTTCAAAATCTCTCAAAATCAAGTTGTTCAAAAGAGGAAGATGATGACCAAAGTGTAGGTGAGTGCAAAAAGCGTTCTATTGCAGAAGAACCACACAAAAAAACTCAACCTAACACAATCATCATCAAGAACGATTAAAGCTTGGGCAACAAGAAAACTCTCACAAAAAGCGAATCCTCTCGAAACGAATCACAAGCACTTGATAATCACGATCCCAATAACAAGATATTCATCCAACATTCATTTGAGACAATAAAGACAAGTACTTGATTTAAAAACGTGCACAAAGTTCATCTAGTCAAATAATCGGTTTATACGGTATGCAACGTTTGAGAGGAGAGGGAGATACTAAGATGGCTTGCCGAAGAACTCGTCGTAGACACCACGTCGCGATCCCACGAGCAGCACAAGCTCCTTGGCTTCCCTTGATGAGCAGCCCCCAAATTTCGCCTAGCACC
>KE372927.1:172525-191853 GCA_000418225.1 Zizania latifolia
GGAGGAGGAAGAAGACAGCCCAAGGCAAAAACTGAAATCTGCTTTAATTAATTCCCAAAACCTCAAAGTGATACAAGGGTTAGGTCCCCTTATATAGCCCACATGGACCAAGGGAAAGGACCCCAATACCCCTTCGGGAATGTTCGATACAGACTCAGGCCCACAGGGCAAAAACGTAAAATTACAGACTCAGATATTTATTCGGTGCTGAACTTTTCGTAGCCGTCACGACACCGCTAACTTAGACGCTAACTTTACTTTTTCGTTTGGGGGTGACGGTTTTGAACCGAAGCCATCAAAGCGTTTGTCGCCTCCGCACCGTGCACCCGGATTGGACCGATCCGACCCCACGACTCTTCAGTCCGGCGGTCGGTCGTCCGTGTACCTGAGTCGCACCGGTCGACACCACGATGGATCCCATTTTTTCACTTGCCGCTTCAGCTCCGTGCACCCGGATTGGATTGGCACGCCCTCGTGACCCCTCTGTCCGACCAGCGTCCATCCGTGTACCTGAGTCGCACGCAAACTCCGTCATGGTCAAGTCTCTTCATTTCTCTTCTTCATTACATCTTCACGTCTTCTCCCCGTTGACAATCACTCATCATCCCCATGGTATACACCATGGCTCCTCAGAAGTTCCGGGTCTGCTTTTCAGTCACGTATAGATTCTACGCTTAACTCATTTTTGCAGAGAATGTTGTGACTGGTATAGCCTTGTGCAGCATGTGATGCATGTATGTAATTTTCATGGCCTGCGTGTCATGGTTAATTACAGTCCAAGGTTGTTCTATTGTTGTATGACCTGCGTATCGATATGTGATGCTTCTTCTCATGTAATTTGTATAGTGCTATTAGATGTAATAGACTCATACAAGATCATGGAGGCTTGAAGCATGATGACTCGAAGGACAGGAACCGTAGAGATGGAGATCATCATGTGAGAAGGGCCATACTATGTTACAGTTAATATGATTGCATGTGATGTTTACTTATATTCCTGTCATACTATTCTTTCATGTTCTGTGTGCGGTAGGCATTGTTACCATGTTAGAATAGTTTTTCTCAGAAAATTAAGAGTCTTTGATGCCCTTTTCAATAGCTGCACCTACGAAGGTTTTTGATTATTGCATGGTAGGTCTGCCAAAGCAGGGTGCCATCTTTTATCTTAACCAGTTAGGATGGATATCGGATATCCACAAGCATAGTATTGGTTTGCTTAACAAAGCTATCAAAATGGTTTTGGGCTTTGGGGCATGGAGTTGGGCGTCGAGGCATTGGATGCCACCCTAATGAACAAGAGTCACATAGGAATGTGATTAGCAAAAGGTTGCTTACCTATGTCACTAATTTTTTAGCAGTGATGCCAAAGCTCACTAGAAGTTAGTTGAATATGAATCTTGTCCCACTGCATGTCGTAAGAGATAAAACGATTGTATATCATGTAGTGGAGCATCTTTTATTTGATAGAAGATTCACATAGCATAGTGCTGAAACTTGCATTTTTGTTGTAGATCATGGCACCTACTGCTAGTAACACTTCCAGTTTTAATTTGCGATCAATTCTTGAAAAGGAAAAGCTTTCTGGAACAAACTTTATTGATTGGCATAGAAATTTAAGAATTGTTCTCAAACAAGAGAAAAAGTAATATGTTCTAGAGGAGTCCCATCCTAATGATGATGGTTTAGAAGGATAGCAAGAAGAGAAAACGCAAGGGCAAGGCTAAAGCTTCAGATGAGATCTCGAGCTCTAAGCCTAAACCTATTGGAAAGTCCAAGGTTAGCCTTGCTCCTTCTGACACTTGCCACCACTGCCATAAGATTGGTCATTGGTGGAGGAACTGTAAGTTGTACTTAGAAGAACTCAAGAAAAAGAAGAAAAGTATGACTTCTACTTTAGGTATAAATGTTATTGAAATTAATCTTGCTACTCGTCCAAGTGATTCATGGGTATGTGATATTGGATCAATGATTCATACTTACAAATTATTGCAGGGACTGAATAGGACAAGGAAGTATGCAAAAGGCGAGTTGGATGTCCGCGTCGGCAATGGTGCAAGAGTTGCTACGTTGGCGTTGGCGTTTATTCCTTGTCGCTACCCTCAGGATTAGTATTGGAATTGAATAATTATTATTACATTCCTACCTTGGGCAAAAACATTATCTCTTCTTCATGTTTGAAGGAAGATGGTTATGAATTCATAATAAAAAATAAGTGTTGTTTGATATTTTTGAATGGTATGCTATATGGTATTTGTCCATTATTGAATGGATTATATATTCTAAATCTTGAGGATATAAATGTTTATAACATTAATACGAAGAAGCCTCGGCTTAATGATTTGAATCCCACTTTTATTTGGCATTGTTGTTTAGGTCATGTAAATGAGAAACGTATGCTGAAGCTCCATAAAGATGGTCTTCTAGAATCACTTAATTTCGAATCATTTGACACATGCAAGTCTTGTTTACTTAGCAAAATGACTAAGACACCTTTCACTAGTCAAAGTGAGAGGGCAAATGAATTTGTGGCCTTTATACATACAGATGTATGTGGACCATTGAGTTCTACGGCCAGAGATGGTTTTCAGTACTTTATTACTTTTACCGATGACTTTAGTAGATTTGGTTACATCTACTTAATGAGACAAAAGTCAGAATCCTTTGAAAAGTTCAAGGAGTTCTAGAATGAGGTACAAAATCATATAGGCAAGATAATTAAATTTCTGTGATCAGATCGTGGAGGTGAATATTTGAGCCATAAGTTTTTTGATCATCTAAAGCAGTGTAGAATTGTTCCACAGCTCACTCCACCGGGTACGCCTCAATGGAATGGGGTGTCCGAGCAGAGAAACCAAACTTTGTTAGACATGGTCCGGTCAATGATGAGTCAATCTGATCTTCCATTGTCCTTCTAGGGATAGCTCTAGAAACTGCTACTTTTATATTAAACAGGGTTCCATCTAAATCTGTAGAGAGGACGCCATATGAGATATGGACTAGGAAGCGTCCTAAGTTATCTTTTCTAAAGATATGGGGTTGTGAGGCCTATGTAAAACGTTTGACGTCTGATAAGCTCGCTCCCAAAGCTGATAAATGCTTCTTTGTGGGGTATCCTAGGGAAACCAAAGGATATTACTTCTATAACCGGGAAGAAGGCAAAGTGTTTGTCGCCCGGAATGGTGTCTTTCTTGAGAAAGAGTTTCTCTGGAAAGAAGTTAGTGGGAGCACGGTGCAACTCGAAGAGATTCGAGAACCACACGAAAGTGTTTCATCTTCTATTAAACCACAACTCGATATGCAAGATGTTGCAGAACCTGTTGTCGAGACACCAGCCCCTCGTCGGTCGGAAAGGGTTAGTCGTGTGCCTGAGCGGTTTACATTGTTAACCACGAGGCAGCGTGACATATTATTGTTAGACAATGATGAACCTAAGACCTACTCGGAAGCAGTGATGGGACCACACTCTAAGAAATGGCTTGGAGCCATAAGATCTGAGTTAGAATCCATGCGAGAGAATCAAGTTTGGAACTTGGTCGATCCACCTGATGGTGTTAAAACTATCGAGTGTAAATGGATTTTTAAGAAAAAGATAGACGTTGATGGAAATGTTCACATCTATAAGGCACGATTGGTGACGAAAGGTTTTAGGCAAATTCAAGATATTGATTATGATGAAACATTTTCGCCCATCGCAATGCTAAAGTCTATCCGGATCATCCTAGCAATTATCGCATATTATGACTATGAGATATGGCAAATGGATGTCAAAGCGACTTTCCTAATAGAAACCTAAGCGAGGATGTGTACATGACACAGCCTGAAGGTTTTGTCAATCCAAAAAATGCTGAGAAAATTTATAAGCTTCAAAAGTCCATTTATGGACTGAAGCAAGCTTCTCGGAGTTGGAATCTTCGTTTTGATAAAGTGATCAGAGGGTTTAGTTCTATCAAGAATAAAGAAGTGCCTTGTGTTTACAAAAAGGCTAGTGGGAGCGGACTTGTGTTTTTAGTCTTATATGTAGATGACATATTATTGATCGAAAATGATATTCCAATGCTTGATGCTGTTAAATCTTCGTTGAGAAAAGTTTCTCAATGAAAGATCTTGGAGAGGCAGCATACATTTTGGGCATAAAGATCTATAGAGATAGGTCCAGAAGGCTAATTGGATTAAGCCAAAGCATGTACATTGATAAGGTATTGAAACGGTTCAATATGCAGAATTCCAAGAAAGGTTTTCTGCCAATGTCACATGGTATTACTCTCAGCAAGAGTCAGTGTCCATCGACACCTAATGAGTTGAAGAAGATGAGTGCGATCCCGTATGCCTTCGCAATTGGGTCCATCATATATGCCATACTTTGTACACGCCCAGATGTTTCTTATGCTCTAAGTGTTACGAACAGATACCAATCAAACCCGAGTGAAAGTCACTGGGCGATAGTAAAGAGTATCCTTAAGTACTTGAGAAGAACTGAGAATATGTTCCTAGCCTATGGAGGTGAGGAGGAGCTCATTGTAAATGGTTACACCTACGCTAGTTTCCAAACCGATAAGGATGATTCGCGATCGCAGTCTGGATTTATGTTTTGCCTCAATGGAGACGCAGTGAATTGGAAGAGTTCTAATCAAGAAACAGTTGCAGATTCAACAACGGATGCTAAGTATATAGCAGCTTCTGAAGCTGCGAAGGAGGCTGTTTGATTAGAAAATTTGTTTCTGAGCTGGGTGTTATCCCTAGTGCGTCCAGTCCAGTGTACCTCTATTGTGATAATAGTGGTGCCATTGCGTAAGCCAAAGAGCCTAGGTCGCACCAGAAGTCTAAGCACATACTTAGGAGCTATCACCTCATCCGTGAGATCATAGATAGAGGTGATGTAAAGATATACAAGGTGTACACGGATTTAAACGTTACCGATCCGTTGACAAAGCCTCTCTCACAGCCCAAGTATGAGACACACTTGAGCTCTATGGGTATTAGATACTTACGCGATTGAGTCTAGTGTATGTGAGAGAAAGTATCATGTCTATGCTAATGTACATTTCGATAATTGGTTATCTTGTTCCTTAAATAAATATCTTTTACATTGATCAGCATGTATGTGACTTGTTTGTGAAACTCTTTGTTTTATAATGATGTTATTCTAAATGATCCCTAATCTCATATCGTCATGTGGGACAATGATGATTTATAGATTAGCACATCTGTTTGATTGATGATCATGTTTCACAGATCATAGACATGGAGATGTCAAATCAGTGATATAGACTCATGTTAGTGAACATGGAGTTAGATAGACCCACTTTGAGATACTGCTGGGATTATTGTTTTTAATGTGCCATCAGTTGTCATCTCAAATGGTGTACCTGCAGAATCCTTAGACCTGAGATCGTTATTGATTCCAGAATGTGTAGTGACACACTTAGGGGCTTCCAAACGCTATTCCGTAACTGGGTAGTTATAAAGGTTGCTTTCGGGTGTGTTATGAAACATGTCGTGAGATGTGAGCAGTCAAGATAGAATTTACCCCTCCTAAATAATGAGAGAGACGTCTCTGGGCCCCTCGAGATAGTTGGATTGAAAAATGGCCATGCCACTATGATTAAAGAGTTAATCATGATTAATCCACTACTTGATCGAGTGAAGAGTCAAGCTATCATCAGGGTGGCACGAATCTCGCTTTGAGCTTGACTGATGTCGTGTGATAAAAGGATTGGTGTGTGAGTATATCAAGGTTCAGAAAATATGATTTTGATTTTGTATGCTTTCGGGGGGTCAATATGTGCTGCTAGGTACCGCTATTGATTTGCGATCTGGAAAGGGTTTCCGGGTAGCGGCCATTTGCATATGAACCTATCGGGTCACACGCTTAAGGGGATGGGATTTAAAGCTTGCAAGAATTGGCTCTTATGCAAGTGGAAGATTGATGGAAATATGCCTAAGAGAATTCTGGGGAACCGAAAGTTCTGGCTTGAGGCCGGAAGTTCCGGGTTCTGGAGCATCCGGAAGTTCCGATTAGACTGGAAGTTCCGAGCCAGCCCCGGTTTCAGTTTCTGGAGGAACCGGAAGTTCCGGTTGGACCGAAACTTCTAGGCCTACTCTAGAGGCGAATTCTGGACGAATCAGAAGTTTCGGGCTTCGGCCGATACTTCTGGGCCAAAATAAATTCGATACAGAATGTTATTTTCGGAAGTTCCGAGCCTCGGCCGGAACTTTTGGGCCGAACGTGCAGATTAGATCTGGTGGGCTTTAATGTTGATTAAAGGCCCATCAGTGGGCTCTATATAAGGAGAGGAGAAGCTAAGGTGCAAAATGCTGTTGTGGTTGGACCTCCCCTAACCCTAGCCACCGCCTCTCTCCTGGCCTCACCTGTTGTGGCCACATCTCCCCTAACCTCACACGTGGTACTAGCATACCAGCGTAAGGTGATCCTGTCCCTGTACGTTTGGATACCGTAGAGGCACCGCTGCAGTTGTGGCGCTGATTATCTCGACGTGAGGATCGCAAGGCTGCATCGTCTTTGCTGCTGGCTATTGGATGGAGCTGGGTGGAGTTGATCAAGGACGCGCTTCCCTAACTCTTCTTCTGCTGCCCTAGCACGTCTCGCGACTAGAAGTAACGATCCATGATCCCATTACTCGCATGGTTCCTGGGTTGAATGAGGTAGAAAAAGTTTTGTTTTATGCTAGCGTAGCCTGCCCCATTCTCCAACATTTGTAATGTTTGTACTAACAACACATTTACATTCTAACATTACTTTTTAAGGCAGTATTATGTGCTATACATCTCACCTCACCTCTACCAAAAAACCATCACCATTAAAGTGACAGCTTCAGGATGCACACTAACCACAGTTGTAGTCATCAAATCATCAGACGAGCATTGTAACCTAACAACTAAGTTTGATCATTTTCTACAAGAAGACAAGATAGATCTCGGTACAATCTGCACTTTTCATTTCTACATCAACCATGGTGCACTAGAGGCAACTATTTATGTGTTGGGCCTTGAAACAAATATAGTCATGTGATGGAAACAGACAAGTAGGGTTGCGGTGTAAATCAAACATTTGATTTGGGATTTGCCTTATTTTGTTTATCCATTAACTTTTTACCATTTAATATTGTAAATTTATGCTCTATTCTTATTTAGAATTCTTTGATGCTCTATTATAGCCATTGTTGAAATTGAGAATGTTGGATCTATACAGGCTGAGAATGTTGTAAATTGATGCTTTGTTCTGATTTAGGGTTCCGTTATGCTGTGTTTTGGTCATTTTTGCAAATTAAGCATTAGTACTAGTTAGCAACTCTAGCCGGTACTAAACATATGACTATGTGATAAAGGTAACTACACCTATCTGTTGCTTTTTAGTACTGGTTGATAATGTCAGTCGGTACTATAGGTATGACACTGTGCTGAAAGTTATTCGCTCGTTTCAGTAACTATATGGCTCTGTCCTGAAAGTTTCATGTGTGTCTCTTCGGTAACTATGCCCTTGTTAGTATCGGTTTATGTCTTGAAAGTTCCATGTGTGTCTCTTCGATAATTGTGCCCGTCGCCCTTTAGTACGGGTTGATAATGTTAGCCAGTACTAAAGGTCCAACTATATTAAGAGAAGCCATCCGGCGATGTGTTTTGCTATCTTCTCTATCGCACTTTAATTTCTTTCCTACTAGTTCTCTATCGTTCTCTTGGGCTCTGATATGTTCTCCGCTCTCTGTTTATTTTGTTTCTTGCAATATGTTCATTTGTAATATTGTTGATCTTACTGCCGCCGAGATGTCATGGTATGACAAGAAGAGGAAGAAGTGGAACACGGCGAGCACGGCGGCTGCGTTGATGCGGCTGACAATGGCGGCAGCGTTAATGCAGCCGATGATGACAAGAAGGAAGGCAATGAAGAATAGGCTTTAGGGCTTAGGGTTAGACATAATACGTAGTAGTGAAAATATTGTATGTAATGACTTTTATATATAAATATGATATCTTTTTTCAGTGATTGCCGACTTAAGTGATTAACAACTGTCAAACTCAACAAAAAAACAACATACAAAAAAGAAATGTAAAATTATACTGCATAAGTAAGAACAATATCAATAAAAATAAAAAAATATATGTGTTTAGTATCGGATGAGATATCCAACCGGTACTAAAGGCGGGAACTTTTAGTATCAGCTGAGATTTCTTGCCGGTACTAAACATATGAGCATTAGTACAGTTAGAGTCGTCAACCGATACAAAGACGTGTATTAGTATGGGTTAAATAACCGGTACTAATGTATCATCCCATTAGTTTTGGATGGACAACATCGGTTCAAAAACCGTGACTAAAGAGGGTTTTTAACCGATAGTAATGGTATGTTCTCTAGTAGTGCTCCTTAAAAGTCTCTCTAAGGTTTAGTTTTAGACGAGAAGATGAATGTTTGCATCCTCTTACGTTAATTTGTCATTTCTTTAGTTTACTTCAAAAAGAAAACCAATATGTTTGTTGTCCATTTGTTTACCAACCTGCACAACGACTAGTAGCTTAGATAGATAGTTTACTGCTGAAAAGGACGGGTGATGCTGTGTTCAACATGTCTTTAGGTAGCTCTTTCTTAGTATCAAATTGTTGATGAGACAATTAAGGTTTTATACCAGACACCTTTAATTCTATGACTGCATTCGTTCTAGCAATTTGTCCCTTGGACAATTCAGAGCAAAACATACATATACATAGAGGAGTATATATGCATTATTCTTGTGTTTTTTTCTAAAAAAACTGAAGCGTATTTGGAGTACTACTCGAAAGAAACGAGTATTGAAATGAATTAATTTATAGACACTACCACAGAAAACCCTATTAGTGACGAGTAATAACCTCTATTAATAACGGGCAAGTCTTCCGTCATCTTATCGTGTCAGTGAAGATGGGTTTTCAGTGACAGGTGTTTACCCGTCACTAAAGGGTCAACCTTTAGTCACGAGCGACAATATTTACCCATCACTAAAGAGAGGCCTATCGGCTCACCTATTATGGTCCTTTAGTGATGGGTCGTAATGTCACCCTTCACTAAAGGGTCCTTTAGTGATGAATGATTATTGTCACCCGTCACTAATAGTATGGTCATTTCAAAAAAAATATTATTATTTTTAGGTTGTATCATGAATCAAAACCAGGATTTGACAGCCAATATATCCAATATTCTAAAACACATCATAGATAATTCATCACAGAACACAGATAATTCATCACAGAAGATTCATAACCAAATTAATATCACACATATTAACTTCTAACTCGTTATTTTGAAGAAATTAGCTAAAACAAAGTTCCATAAGATTAACTTCTAACTTCTAGCTAACTTCTAATTTTCACTAGGGCATTTTCTAAGAGCGATATCAAAAGCTTAAATAGTGTCTTGCGGAGATTCTCTATATCTACCAGCCATGAATTGCTTAAAGTTGTATGTATCTAGTTTTGTAACCTCTTTTATGGTCACCATGTACTCCTTCTCTCTAAAGAAAAAAGAATCAATACAATATGTATAATGATTATCAGTGTAAAAAGAAAGATAGATAGGAAGACATCATACCCTAGGTTTACACCACATACATAATAGCCTCAATTGCACCATTGTTGATATTGAAATGGAAGGCGTATACTGTGTAAACTTCTAACACGTTATTTTGAAGAAATTGGCTAAAACCAGTAGTTAGGTAGCACCGTCCATCAGTGGATTTATGCACCGCAATTGGGACTGTCTCATTACCTGCTGCTACCACTTGAATCTGGGTGGTCTGCTGGTGTAGGTGAGGTGTGATGTACTTCACACAATACTGTCTTGAAAAGTATTATTACAATAAAATTTATACAAAGCTAGTTAGATAAGGCCAAGTGCATATATGTAGATGTTTGCTTTTCTGACATGTCCAAAGAGCTTATCACTGACTTCTTCTTGATAATCGAATTATTTATTGTGCAGACATATTACTGGGTCGTAGAGGATAAACCTGCAGAGATGTCTTGTAGGAGAGCCTTCATTGCTAGAGTTATATCTGTATGATTTCCAAAATAGCAGATGTCCTTCAGTTGGTCCATTTCGTCGTTGTCGCCCCCTAGATATCTGCTTCCCCTTCTTCTTCGCAGCATTGCTAGGACCCTCACATACCATTATAAAAAAGTCAGTAAGTATATAAACAAAATATACATTTCTAGTACGTAATGTGAGTTTGCTATACATATCGCTATCGCTGTCCTTCACTTTTGTGGCTATTGCGGTCTTTTTTTACCATAATTATTATAAATAGTGGCCATAACAGACAATAGGGGTCCCATTGTTAGTACCACATAGTCCCCTTCTGTTGATGGACTCAGGTACTAAATGCGGGCCTCCCTTTGTGGAGGCATAACCTGCCTCCATAGCTCATAACCTCAATTATATTGGTGCACCCATCTCTTGTTGATAGCATAAGGGTGTCATCAGCGTGAATGTTATGGATATCACTAAAGCTTTTTGCTAGAAACTATAATAGTGAGATAATATCGTATTAGTTTGTTAGTTTTATTACCACATAAATAGACTATGCAATGTACAATGTATAAACCTGGTGACGCCCGCTATGGACGTAATGATTGATTGTCAGGAGGCAACTGCTAGGAACATAAGTTGGTACTATATTGTTGATATAGATTACTACAACTAAACATAGCACTTGTAGTACAGGATAGAAAAAAAAGTACAATAATACCATAGAGACCCGCCTACTGCTAGAAGCACGCTGTCCGGCGAGAGTGCCTTGTTGATCATTTGGGAGGCTTGCCATGTCCCTAATTTATGTTATATTTGATAACGATGAAAAAATACAATAATACTTACGTAAACACTAATAAACAAAACTAAATATTGTTGAATGCATCGATACGAGTGGATGTGGATGCGGATAAAAAATACAATAATAGTTGTATAAACCAAAAGACAAAAACATGGATTGCTCTTAGATGTCGGGCTGCCAACTTAATGACATCTTCGCCACTAGACTATATTTTAATTTACAGGTGTGTGACAATTAATTAATTAAATATTATTCCCAAAGAATATTAAAGAAAAAGAAACATAAAGGACAAAACTATATGAAAGTAAGTACATAATGTAGGATCATTCCATAAATAAAATATAGGAACAATAATAGTAGCACGTAATATAATCATTACATGAACAAACTTATCAAAACGAACAAAAGCGTATAATTGTCACACACATCCTCATACTAATAGCATTCTCTTCATTGAGCGCATAATGTAAGATCATTGCATGAACAAAATAACTAAATAATACTAGTAGCACGTAATATAATATCATTGCATTAACAAGCTTGTCAAAACCAAAAAAGATCCTAAATGTCACACACATCGTCATACTAATAGCCTTCTCTTTATTGAGCTATTCACAAAACAACATATTCATAAAGCAATATATTGACAAAGCAACAAGTCACAAACCCTAGCCTTGATGGAGAAGGAGAATGAGAAGGACCTTAGGAGGAGGAGATTCACGACACGAGACGGCGACGAGGAGGGTCGGCGACGGAACGGAGAACGTGATGGAAGAGGCTACGCCGGAACAGAGGCCAGCGGAGGAGGCCACGCTGGAGCGGAGGCCAACGGAGGAAGCCGCAATGGTAGAGGAGAACGACGGCGGAACGCGTGGAGCGCGACGGTGGAATGACAACGGAGAACACGTGGCCGCTAGGGTTTAGGGTTCTGTGCGATATGAAAGCGTTCTGTTGGCCCCACCTATTTACACATACCTATAGTGATAGGTGGTAACTACCGCCCATTGATACTGATCGAGCCATTAGTGACGGGTCGTAATGTGACCCGTCACCAATAGGGGTGCCCCCTTGTTAGTGACATGCCATATTACGACCCGTCACTAATAAGGCAGCATTACTGACGTGTGAAAAATAGCCCGTCACTAAAAGTATATTACTGACGCGCGTCATTGATCCATCAGTAAAGCTCCGTCACTAAAGACTATTTCTGTGGTAGTGAGAAGAGAGAGAAAAATCGACTCTCCTGCATGAATCGATTCACGCTGAATAAACAAAATAAAAAATATCAATAGAGAGCAAAAGAATAGATTGTAGGGTACAAAACCGATGTAACCACCGAAGAAAAGTGGTGCACACCTCTTTTACTGTAGATGAGTTGATGGTAGGGACAATAAATCAATGCAACCACTAGAAATGCTCTTAAGTGCTTACCTTGTGCTAGTCAGTCGGTGACTAGCGAGTAGGCTAACTAGTTTGAGGCTCTGATATTGCCAACTATAAATTTTTTGAACAAGTAGATAACTACTTTTGATATTTTTACAGTATATTTAAGATTATTGATTATTGAAAGAATAAAATTAATCGATTATAAAAGTGATATGTGACTTCTGATAGGCATACCTTATTTTGGGGCTAGTGTTAACACTAGTGCCTAAAATGTTAGGTTTAGAATTAGCCCTACTTCTCAAAATTCAGTCCAATCCACATTTATATTTTCTAGTCTGCCGGCCTAACAGATAAGTTGTTGATTTAAATTGATTGACTAGAGCAAACTTTGATCGATTTTGACTGACTAGTCCATGGATTACCTCCAATCGGAGCGGTTTGCCGCAAACTATAGAATAGTTAGGCTAGTGGGCCGACTAGGTGAACCCGGACTACTGTAATTAAAAATTTTATATTAATGAAAGAGAGCAAAACTATATATGTTAAACCTAATGAAAAATGTATTTAATCCACATATGTTAAACAAAAATTTTATAGAATAGTTAGGCTAGTGGGCCGACTAGGTGAACCCGGCCTACTGTAATTAAAAATTTTATATTAATGAAAGAGAGCAAAACTACATATGTTAAACCTAATGAAAAATGTATTTAATCCACATAATTTGGATGGATATCATAAATTCGTAATCAATGGTAATTTTAAGAGCCTGTAGAAAAATGGAAGTGCCACACATTATGCAAGGTTTTGCCTGCACGTACGGTGCAATTGTGGAACACTGTTTAATTATTGTCCAATCATGGAAGGTCGTACGCGTGATAGTGAAATTTGTGAGAAAAAACATATCAGCCGTCTATTACTAGTGTCACCAACGCATGCAGATGGCCGGCACCAGAGGCTAATTAAGAACTAATAAACTTGTTAAACATACTGGTTTATATCACATCATCTCAGGGTGTGTAGATCATATGCATTCATGTACTGGAGTATTTAAGAGGATGTATACAATGTTATATAAAAAATATTTGCATATGCAAACAATGTATCACAGAATTCAAGCACCTTGATTTCGGTTGCCTCTGTTGACTTTACTGATTGTGATGCGTAAGCATTGTTTTATGTGAAGGCCCAAAGAAACTTGATGTTCTGTTCTCTTGTTACTTATTTCTTTAGTTGCAATGCAGTCACGATAGCAGCAGAGAGAAGGTGACGAATGGCAATGCTCACATGTAATTCAATCTACTTATGTGTAGTTTATAGTGAATACACGATGTGTAAGTGATTACATTATCCCTTGGGACACTGGTGGATGGATAAGATCTTTAGAACATCAAGCTGTCATTTGATGGCTGAGAATTTACACTCGAGTCCAACTCGTCAAAGCTGATTTTACTTCCATGCGCCAACTGAAGCTTTTCCTTGTAAAATATGATTATACGATACAAATTTAATGCAAATCCTATTAAGTGCCAACCCTGGACTTCTTGTGCAGAGGTTCTACATTATTATCTGCAGAATGGAACGTCCATTTGCTCTTTTTTTTATTATGCCTTCCCCTTCAGTTTTGATTGCAAGTTTGTCTCTAAGTTAATATGTCGTTCTTATTGTGGCAGGGACAACATCCAAAAGCCCTATGATTGATCTGATCCTGTTATGATTTTTCTCAAGAACACCTGGCACCCTGGGCAGGAATATCTTTAACATTTGTGCAGAGAATATCTTTTGCAAGCGAAATATCTACATCTTTGCTTTTGTATTAAATATAAACCATTGAAACAAGTAGTTAGCATTGACATCAAGTTTTATCGTTCCAAATTATATTTGTGTTTATTGATATTTTTAGGTGATTAAGATCCGTTCAATGCATAGAAGTCTTATTTATTTTTTAGGTGATTAAGATCCGTTCAATGTATAGAAGCCTTATTTGTACATCCTCAATGCTTGACGAATTATTTGTGAGAAATGAGTAGCGAGCAGATTTTCTAGCTTATTATTCTAACTAATTTAAAATTGTAACTTCTGTCAATATTGCAAATTTCATCTTAAAATATAAACAAAATTGATGACACGCCTGAGAAGTAGGAGAAGTAGGTTTCTAAAATTAAATTGCTACTCACGCGATACCAAAAAGTCATTTTTTATATTTTTCATTTTGTTTAAAAAAGACTTTATTTCTGCCTACTCATTAGCTCCATCAATTTGTAAATAAAAAAATTTATTCCTTTAATACTCTTTATATATCACTCTATGATATTAATTTATTATCGATAAGAGATATTTGGTTGTTTACCAACTTTATTTAAAAAGTAGTTTTTTTTTGGGAGACTGAACATAAAAGCCGTGTGGTAAGCGAGAAACACACATGTCCGTCTTCTCAAAACTTGAAACTGAAAAAGGTTCATAACAGAGACAACAAGGTGCTTGGTGAGTACTTTTGCAGAAGAAAAAAAATACCACGGCTCCGTTTTTTTGGCTGAACCATGTTGACACAACTGACCTGATTTATCGCTTCTCCATTCCATCTAGGATCTTGTCAATTGTCACCATCACAGGTATTAGCCAGGGAGATTTACAGGAAACGATGCTTCACAAAACTATACATTTCCCCTTGTAATTGTGCTTTAGTTATAGATTAGTACGTTTGCAGCTAGGGCTGAAAATGAGCCGAGCTAAGTCAGGCTCGATAGAAAACGAGCTCGGCTAGACTTGTTTATAAACTGAACTGAAAATCTAGGTTTGGCTCAGCTCATTGTGTGGCTTAAGCTAGCTCGAGCTGGCTCGCAAGTCTATCAATTTTAATATATGTTATATGCAAAATATAAATTAAAATATCTAACTTTAAACATGATGTATTGATATATACTATATTTAGAAAAAATATAAACGGTTAATAAGAATCTTGATATGCATATCACACTCAAATAAAATATCTTATATGTTAAAATTATAAAAATAAATCAGGTTCACCAGCCAAAAGACCAGCTCGTGAGCTGGCTCGAGCTCAGTTCAATTAAAAAAATAAGCCAAAACATAGACTCAGACTCGACTCATTTTACCTATAAGCCTCAAGCTGGCTCACCAGCCCGATGCAGTTTTCTATCCCTATTTGCAGAATGAGAGAGCACATCACAACAGACAGGGCCAAATATCCTACAGAACATACACTGAGGGCCTATTACTGTTACCGCAATAGAAATTTAACATGAGCTTCACAAGACTTCTTTAACATAAGACGCAACTAAATCTTTGCATGAGTAGGAAAATTTTCAAGATACCTAACCAGGCATGCATATGTCGGAAATATTATTATCCTTGCTTTGTTGGTTCAATCGAACAATATATCTCTTTGGAACCACCCAACATTATTCATCTTTTAATTCTTAACTCAACAAAAAAATAGTCCTACTCTACAATATATAGATTTTACAAGATTTTTAGCTTCCTTTAGAATATGGAATTTTCACTGAATCCTACGGAAATTAAACCGATTTCTATGAGAATGCTGTAAACTCTTGTATTCCAAAAGTCCTTGTAGAAATCGGCTAAATCCTATAAAAATTATGAATATATGTATAAGTGTTTATCTGATTATATATAATATAAATTTATAAGCCTTAAAATATATAATTAATATATCACGTATAAGCACACAATATATCAAAATGCATTATATCAAGCAAAGGGTATAATAAATATTGCACTACTTAACCCATTTTTCCTACTACTAGTCAAACAATATTTGTATTAGGATATGCTCACCATGGATATACTTCCATGAAGTTTTAAAATAGAGTTAAAAATAGTGAAGTAAAGCTCTCTCAAACAATAGGCTCAAGTCCCATAGAAGTCCTCAATATTTCCTATGTTTGTGAAGAGGACCTTTCCCGTGGTAGACAATTTTCAATTTTTTAGAGAGAGGAAAAGCTTTTGATGTCTATGTGCCCATTTTGACTTGAAATGGTAGAAAATACAAGCACAGCCTATAGCCCTATAGTGGTGATTGTGAAGGCGAAAAGACGTCCCAAAGGGAATCGGCCGCCGCCGTCGCCGCCGCCGCCGCCGGAGCCAGCGAGGCGATAGGGTTCTGAATCGCCGATGCCCAATGGCGTTCTGTGGTAAGCCCGGTTCTTGCGCTCGTTTCTTGTCGTCGTCGTCGTGGCTCCTAAAGCGGGTGGGTTTGTGCAGGCGTCGACGTGAACCCTGGTTTCTTGTCTGGTAAATACGAGGTATTTGTACTTTTTCTCGGTGCATTTTATGGATATGTAAGGCCATGATTTTTTAGATGAATTGCCGTATCTTGCGCTGGTTCTAATTAGTCTTGATTTTTTTACTTGAGTTTAGCATTCATTCTTCACTTTGGAGTTTTAAAGTTCATTTAGTTTAGCCGTGCCTTTCAGGGATGATGATGGATGTCAAAAAATCTAAATTATCTGTATTTATATCTGATAAATTATAATATGGATATTTATATTCATATCCAAATTAAATATATACAATAAATGAAAATATCCAAATTCGTTTAGTAAATATGGATATAAAAACTGATATCTAGATTTTTTTTCAGATCTAGATATAAAAATAGATACATCCGTATCCGTTTTAAGGTTTCACACGTGTCAGACTGTCAGGGACGCAGAACGATAGGACGTCACTATGTTAATATGTACTCCCTCCAGTTTTATAAAGCAAGTCGTTTTAAACTTGTATCAAGAGTTGTCTAAAATAAGTCGTTTGTATTTTATTATGCATTTTAGATATTTATATCCCTGAAGTACTACTACTTTCTCCTCGTCTCTCACGCTGTCTTTACTCCCGTACTGTATTTAATAGGGGCAAATAAGGAAAGCACACACTAATTAATCACTTCTTGGCATCTGAAATCATGTCCAAAATGACTTCATTTGTCAAACTGGAAGAAGTATGGTTTATTTACTTTTTATATAATTATGAAATACTTAAAATAGTTGGAGGTTTCTAGCAGTACAAGACAATAAGATGATCAAAACATCATTTCTTTTTTTACTTGCAAATGATTGCTTTGAATTTGAACAGATTTTTTAAATAGTTGATAAAATGGTTATGTTTAACATTTCATGGTTATGCAAACATTAGATCATCATCTATATATGTGCATAGTTTGAATGTTTGATATTGTATCGTTGTACGTTGTTATTCTAAATGTACATTGTTGAATTGTACGGAACTAGAAAAATCAACTATTGCATATGTTTCTGTTACGTGGCCGTAGAGAAAGTATTTGATTGATCGATTAATTATGATTGATTCACGATATTTTAATTGATTATGTTTGTACCACACATGTTTGTATGCATCATTTACAAATTTTTGGTTGATTGATTGAATATGATCAATTCTATCCAAAACTTGAACAGATTTTATATTCATTTTAAGTTGAACTTTAGTATTCAAATCATTCGTATTTGAGAATATCTGTATTTATATTTAAATTTGAAATAAATATGATAAATAATGATTCATGGATTCAATTCCGTATGCATCCAATCCGAATCTAGTGCCTTTCCTTTGCTTTTGGCTCTAATTTTGTATATCCTCGTTGTCACCGCCGTGATTCCGTCTTACCATTTTCTGGAGGTATGTATAAATGAAGAGCGAACTTAGTTTAGTTTAGGTTTGTTCCCATGTAAAACTTCAAAAAGGGTTGCTTTAACAGTAGAGATCGAGATCGAAAGATTAGTAAAAGTCTACCTAAAATTATTAAAAAACAACTTTCGAAAATTACCCTTATTAAAGAGTGCGGGAAATGAAGCTCTCAGGGCATTTCAGGCGACGTGGCCCTTCCGTGCGCTTCCATCTGTGGCCAGGGATTTTTGTGAAAAGAGACTTATGTTTTCCGGTAATCAATTAAGGGTCCATCTTAGAGCTTCCTCAGTTATGATTTCTTGTGTATGGGCCCTGTTTTTTCTTCGATATTCTACATGAAGGAGAGAAAATTCGGAAAATCGGAGCGCGCTCTGAAATCACGAAAGTCAGGTGTTTTTTCTGCAAAACGGCATGGCTTCCTTGGTACTACTCCCCTCCCCTGCCAGACGCCTAGCCGCTGGCCGTCCCCCGCCCCTCGCCCTCCACCCGCCGCTCGCCGTTCCCTGACCCTTGCACCCTCCCGCCGCCCGTCGATCCTCGCCCCCTGCCCCACCCGACGACTGGACGACTTGCCGCCCAGTGCCTTGTCGTTCCCCGCCCGGTGACCGAGTGGCCGGCTGGTGGCCGCCCCTTGCCCGGTCGCTCCCCACCCGGCTAGCCCCAGCTTCTGATCGAGACCCAACCCGGTTCCTGCGCTCGATCCGGTGGCCGGACGCGATGAGGAAGCGGGAGTGGGAGAACCCGTGCGGGATCTGTGGGCACTACCACAAGTACGAGCAGGGCGAGGTGTGCGGGGTGTGCGGCCACTGCCCGTCGGTGTCCACGGCAGTCGGGGTGCAGGCAGTGGCGGGGGTGCAGGCACCAAGGCTGGACTCTACGTTCTCGTCAGAGATCCTCAAGGAGTTCCTCTTCCTCGGCAGCTACTAATAAAATCAACACCCAGTAATCTCCTGACAAAAAGAGAAGCATTTAGAAGATCGATTGAGGTTCAGCGACGAGGGGTATGGGATATAATTCAACCCTTTCCCCCTTAATTTCCATTCTGTTAACTTGTGCCATCTTTCTCATTTCATCATTCGATTTGCACTCAATGAAATACTTTGCTCGGGAGAAAGAAAAGTTCATTGATGAATTGAAAAGGAGACTTGTTAGTTTTCTGTCTTCTCTAGAATGAAAATAAACTTCATCACTTCTGCAGATGGAATTTATGTTCTGAATTTTTCACTCTTGTGATGCAGGAGAATGTGACGAGGAAAATCAGGAAACTAAACCTGATGTTAGAACAGTTTTATTAATGCATTGTCTTTTAAGTCATTATGCCCATCCATGGCTTGACATACAGTTTTCCTTCAACATAATGCCAAGAAAATAAAGACTTGCTTAGAGTATCAAACTCTTGACACTCTTTTCTTATTTGATTCCATGCAGGAGAATAGATCTGCGAG
>KE372927.1:191938-211719 GCA_000418225.1 Zizania latifolia
TTGGTTGCTCTCGTGCATTTATTCATTTTTTGGGTTACTTTCCTTTTCTCTTTGCAAACATATTTCTAATGTCTTATATTTTAATACATGCCATGATTATTATTGTCTGGAATGGTGGCGCACCGAGTGATATCTTTGATGTTGGAGTACTTAAGCAGGTTTTGAGCATATTTATAACTGCTGCAGTTTTGAAGTTAGGTCAAGGTATTTGATTAAACTTCTACTATTTCCCTCTCTCTGCTCACAGGCTTGTCAAGGCAGAGCCTAATTGTTTTATAGGTATCTTTGATGAATGAATATATATTGTAATTTTTTCTTGTCGTAACAATTACATCAACTTGACGCGTCAAAATTTATTCCTTTTGTTTGCTAATTTTGTTATTCACTCTTTTTAATTGGTTACGACTTCAGTAGATGTATGCTTACGGATGGGCGCGCAATGCGCGCGTTTTGTCTAGTTAAATTAAAATTATCTGGTTGAGCTGAGTAGGGCCGATGGGCTGGGTTTTAGGCTCATCGAGATGAGTTCAAAATGGGCCGGGAATTGAATTCTAAGTGGGCCAACATGGGCCTAATGAAGCGATGGACGCAAACTGCAAAGAACACACTTCGATCGATCTGGCCTCACATCGCCTCTCCCCAACCCCCGTAAAACCCTACCACATCCCGGCCGCCCGCCGCCATGGCCGCGGCCGGGGGAGGAGGCGGCCGCCGCGCATGGAGGGTAATCCCGCGGCCCGTCCTCGAGACGATCCTCCACAACCACGCGCTCCACCCGCGGGTGCCGCAGCCGCTGATCCTCCACGGGCCCCGCGGCGTCGGCAAGTCCACGCTCCTCCTACACCGCCTCCTCCCGCAGTGGTCCGAGCTCCCGCACGCCGCCGCCTTCGTCGACTTCCTCCGCCCCGCCCCTGGCTCCCCTACCGACGCGGCGCCGTGGTCGCTCCTCCCCGACGGCCCTGCGCCCTCGCTGCCGGACCTCCGCCTCCGGCTCGAGTCCGCGCTCGAGGATCTCGCACGCGCCGCCGTGCTCCGCGGCGCCGTAGGTTCCAAGGACGTGCTCGCTGCACTCTGCCGCTTCCACGGCCTCCAGACCGCGCTGTCCCGCCTCGCGGGCCCCGCCGCCCGCCGCGGCGGTGGCGGCAGTAACCCTGTGCCGGCGCTATGGGCGAGGGCTGTCCTGGCCGCATCTTCATCAGCCCGTGGGGACGACCTGACGTTCTGCATTGGTGAGGGGGAGGCAACGAACTGCTCTATGGAGGAAAGGGCGTACATGCAGGAGGCCATGGCGGCGCTCCGTGTGGCCAAGGAGGTGCTCACGATGCAAGAGGGGTGGAGGAAGGAGGCGGTGCGGGAGATGAACAGGACTGGGCGGTTCTCACGACCACTGGCGAATTCGGCTGCTGATTGGCCATGCCTTTTGCTGGATATGCTGTCTTTTGCAGCCGAGGTGGATTTCTTCCAGGTAGATTTGGTGTTGGTTTGGTCATGATCGTGGTGTAACTGGATATTCCTGACAAAAGGAACTGATGATATATTATGTTGGTGTCTTGGTGGCATTATTGTTGATTTACAGCCGAAGCTGGTGCTGAACAATGTGGATGTGCTGAGGAAGGCGTCTTGTGAGGATGAGACAATGGTGCCGGCAGCAATGTATCATGATAGCTTCATATGGAGAGTGATTGCTCTCGGTGTCAATGAACGTTGTTTGCCTGTCATTATGTCGACCTCAGATGGGTGAGTATGTGATTATGTTCCTGCATGATGTATGTTTATTTTTTGTAAGACTCAGAAGAGATGTATTAACTAGAAACAGTACAGAAAAGATGTTACACTTTTGATTGTGCAATTAAAAAAGTAAGGTTGAAAAAGGACAGTCTCTTCTTTGCTGAGGACTGTTAAAGCTGAAGACTCAAGTCATAACTTTAAGAACATGAAAACTTTGCTTTGCGCCTTTGCTAAAGCCTTTCTGGTGAGGTGGTCATCAATCTTGTTGTTATGTGCAGCTATTCTGTTATTAGAGATAAAACATAATTAAATCTGCTGTTACGATTCTGTATTTAGAGATAAGATAGGATTAGCTAGATTAAGATAAGATTAGTTAGGATTATTTAGTTAGTGATAAGATAGGATTCTATGTTAGGGATAAATAAGGGGATTAGCTCTATAAATACTAGGCCATTGTATGAGATTAAATCAAGCAGAAGGAATAAATATTCTTTCTTCCTGTTTCTACCAATTTGGTATCAGAGCCGCTAGGTTCCGAAGCCGCTTCAGCAACGTCACAATGGATACTATGATGACAATCCTGATCGATCTGCAAGCGAAGATTGGCAACATGGAGATGCAGATGTCCCAGATGTCTTCCCGGATCACCGCCCTCGAGAAACGAGCCTTGCATTCAGTTCTACCGGTGCCTACGCCAGCCGCCACCATGCCTACCATGCTGCAGGTGCAAGCCAAGGTCCAGGTGCCGGCGCTGTTTCAGCAGATGCAGCAGCAGCTTACGGTGCTCTAGCCCCAGCCTATCTTCTGGGCCATGTCCGAGCTCCCCGCGGGTGTCCTAGGCCCCGCTGCCGTGCCGGTCTCCGCTCTGTCCATGTCCTCCGCCTCGTCTGATCCGGAGCACCCGCTGTCCAAGAGGTTGCTCTGGAAGCAGCCCTCCACCACCACGCTTCGTGACGCCTCACCACTGTCCAGGATTTCTCCCAAGCCACAGAATCTAGGGTGGTTCTCCGCTGCGTACCCCTGCATGGCGTGGCGTCGCCGCCGGCCGCCGCGCGGGCCGCCGCTTCCCCGCACGGAGCGCCGCCGCCAACCGTCGTGGCCCGCACGCCGCCATCTGCATCCCCGCCACACTGTTCCCTTTTTCGACCAGATCTACGTCTCCACCGGGCACCGCAGGCCTCCCCTGTGCCGTGGACGCACGCGCCGTGTTCGACACAATGCCTGCGACGGCGAGAAACGTGGTGTCCTGGGGCTCGATGCAATGCCTGTTGTCTGTACAAAACACGCTCGGGCACAATGCCATCCATTTTTTTTCACCAAGTTCAGAACCAATGGCCAAGCTACTTGCAATTTTGGATGGCCAGAAAAGCAACAAGGGGCTCAGCATTGGAGGTTGATATGTCATGGACGTGATTTCTCTTGTCCGGATTTTCAGCTCGAGGACGAACTGTTTCCGAGGGAGGGAGAGATTGTTATGTGCAGCTATTCTGTTATTAGAGATAAAACAGAATTAAATCTGCTGTTACGATTCTGTATTTAGAGATAAGATAGGATTAGCTAGATTAAGATAAGATTAGTTAGGATTATTTAGTTAGCGATAAGATAGGATTCTATGTTAGGGATAAATAAGGGGATTAGCCCTATAAATACTAGGCCATTGTATGAGATTAAATCAAGCAGAAGGAATAAATATTCTTTCTTCCTGCTTCTACCACTTATCCATATGACCATATCTCTTGTAATCTTGTTCAGTGAAGCATTTGTCAAATATTCTAATGTTCTAGCCTGTTAGTGGTGGCCAAAGTGGCCTAGGTGTGGTAGTTTAGTGGGAATAGTCCCATGTGGAATAATGTGATACTTTTGGGTTTCCATGTAAATCCAAGCATTCCAAAAATAGTTCCTCTAAAATTAATCATTTTCAAATGAAGCGAGGGTGGAAATGTCAATGACTGCTAGTGCAGACATTTAGTGCATTGACCTGTCTCACGTGAGAGATGGCACTGAGTAACTTTTGGTCTGCAAGATGTTGCAGATACACTGACTTTTGGATACCAGAGCTTACCCTGAATTCCAGAAAATACTTGTCTGATTCATTGAACTATGCTAAGGATAGTACGGTGAATATCTCGCTTCAATATTGCTTTTGATATATCTTATGTGATATCATATGCAAGCAATCTGTATTCTGGTGCACAACTTTATTCAATCCATTTATTGGTCATCTGTCACATACTTGCATATTATTTAGTACCTCTACATTGATTATTTGGTATCTTACTGCTATCTTCATTTTCGTAGCAGAATGATTTTTTAAAATGATATACTCACATCCTGCATGTTGTATTGGCTATTTGTCAGAGTATATTACCATCTTTGATTGGACTACAGAAGTGTGTCAGTGGGGAATGTCTAAAAACTGTACTCAGGTTTATTGCTAAAAAAGTACAGCTTTGGGCTTGCACATGCATATTTTTCTTTTTTAGAGAGGTTGGTTAATTGGAAATGGCCAATTACCATCACAATGGATGGCATTGTTAAAATTGGTTTGGAATCAATAACCAGATATGCTTAATTATTGCTATTTGTTTAGAACAAGTATACAAGATCATAGTTATTATGGCGGCGCGGCGAGGCGAGGCGCCTAACCACCTTCACACCTTTTAGGCGAGTATGGCGTGTGGCAAGGCGACGCCATACTCACTTCATAGAAATATACATGGCAGCAGAATGGCACAATTATTTTTGTAACAACAGAAATTCAATTCTAGAACCACATGAATAAAAATACTTAAACAAGTCCAATAGTCCATTCTCCACACTTCATAGCAATTGTACAAATAGCATAACAAGTTAGAAAATAACACGACGTTATTGCAGTCAAATAGAAGAGGAATACCAAGTAGCCAACGACCGATACAGAGGACACTAGGGCAGAGCCGACGCTTTTGGGAGGGAGCGTCGAAGCCCGGAGGAGGGAGTGGCTGGTGATGGCGGAACAGTGGTGAAGGCCGAAGAGAGCGATGGGCGGCAGCCGATGGAGCATCGGCCAGTGATGGCGAAGGGAGTGACAGGCGGTGGCGAATGGAGCAGCGGGCGACGACTGATGGAGTGGCTGGCGGCGGCGGAGGGAGCAGTGGGCGGCAGTAGAAGGACTAGCGGCGAAAGGGAGGTGCAGTCGTGTGGCTAGGGTTTTTTCATATATCATATGCGTCGGGCCAGAAAAACTAAGCTTCAGATCATAGTTGTTATAGTGACGATATATCGTCGCCATATCGCTATGGCGCGATTTGGCTATTCGCCATACGACGCCATAGTGAGGGAGGTCTGTGGCGGGCGCCACAGGAGCGTGGCGCTGCTATGGTGTCGTGTGGCGCCCGCCACACGTGAGGGAGAGGAGTAAGAGTAAATGTACCTGTTTGGTCCAACTCCCATCCCCCAAACCCTAGCTGCCACACTCTATTCCCATCCCGCACGATCTGTTCTGGCTGAAGGCGGTAGTGGCGGCCAGATCCGGTGGGCGGCGGGTGGCTGGAACAGAGAGAAAGAGTCGGCAGCTGGAGGTGACGGAGAGGGCGGTGTCGGTGACTCCGGTGGGCAGCAGCGGAAGGCGATGGGGAGGGCGGCATCGGCGACTCGGCGGTGGCTGGAGGCTGGAAGAGATGAAGAGAGAGAACGGGGAAGAGATAGAAGGAAAGAGGAGGCAGTGAGTCAGTGACTCATGGGGAAGAGATGAAGAAACACTAGTGGCTGGCTGCTCCCTCTTTTTTTACTCCTAAGACTTGCCGCATCTTTCCTAAGTCCCCAATTACTCCCACGTTCACAGGCCACAGGCTGGCTCACTGTGGGTCTGTGCTCTCACTCTTATCTCCTCTCCTCTCATACTATTGCTATTAAAGTGTCACTATTAATTATTGTGTGCTACTGTGGAGATAAAAAATTTAAAATTTTGAGATAAGATAGATTTATGTTTTTATGCTATATTTATATTGCTATTTTAATTTCTAATATCACAATATGTTTGCCACGCCATATGTCTATGGCGATGCCACGCCGCACGCCATAGTCATTGTAATGCTGTGAAGGTGGTAGGTCGCCGCGCTTCGCCGCGTTGCCGTAACAACTATGCTTTGGATATGATTCAGGGCCCGTTTAGGCGTCTCATCCATCGCCGCTACCGTCTGGTGTCCATCTAGAGCTCTTAGGCGTTCGTGCAGTGCCATAAACCACGAGGCGGACGCCACATTCCGATATGGCGAGTCGTCGGCCGTGGCATTGGCCACCGGCCGCCTAGACGCCTAATTGTCGATTAGGCGACACCTTAACAACTATATACATGATTATCCTTTTGCTTTTGCATATTCATCACAGAACATTCTAGAGAAAATCTGTTAACTCATAACTCCATGTTGTATATTCATGGGCAAATTGTTGTACCATAAAAGCAGTAAGAGAGCCAGATTCTGGGATTACTTGAATATAGTTTTTTTTTGTTTGACCCTGAGTCCCTGACTCCAATAGTTTTCTCATGTTTAAGGCAGTTCTTTTTCTGTAAATTAAAATAGTTTGCAACATCACTGCTAAGTACATTCTATATGTAAACTAATGGATTCATGTTTATCTTATAATCCTTGCAGCTACTATTCTTCACAAGCATTTGTTGATTTTGGTTTCCCTAATATATTCATTTCTCGTGAGGTATGAATGTATGATCATTTTACCATTGTAATCTGTGCCTTTTTTATATGCTTTATTTACTTACTGCATGATAATTGGATGGTACAGACATTTGGTTGGACACCACAAGAAGCTAAGTTGCATATGGTTTCTGAATTCTTCAGTGAGAAGGAGGTAGTAGGATTTTAAACATGCAAATGTTTCCTTTTCTGCTATGTTGATCTGCTCCTTGTCTTTTATGTTTCTATTCTGCAAACTCTATGCATAATTTCTTTATCGTCTTTATTGAAGTTGTAGTGGAAAGTTGTGAATGAGGTTCTTGGGCCAAACCCGCGGCAATTATCTGAGATATATATGTTGAAGCAGAATGCCAATAGCCCGGAGTAAGCAACATGCCCAACTCATCTGCCATTGTTCTTTTGTGTTTTTATCTTATGCAATTATCTGAGAGTATCACATTCTGAAGTATGATATTCACTGGTGGTATCTCAATTACTTCTTTGGATTTCCTCTGATTAATGAGTAGAACTTGTTATGCTTGATTGCTTGTTACTTTATATCTTGCATACCTCTTTCTTGGAACAACTAAAAAAGTGCTAACTGATCAAGTCTAGATGTTTCTATTCTTTGCGTGTGTCAAAACTATATGCATTACTGTTGTATCAAACTTATATTCATTAGCAAATTTGTGGTTTCTGTTAGTGTGTTTGGTAGTGCAGTTGCACCAATTATCAGCTTTTCAATCCTTACATGCTAAGATGATCCATGATCTCCCTTTGTTATTTTAACTGTACCATGCTGCATAGAGTATTGTTATCATTATTAATCTCCGTTGCATTACAGGGTTTTGCATGATCAAAATATTGAGGAAATTATTGACACGTACCTGGCACACTTGCAAGTAAGTAAAGTTTAAATCAAACCTGAGTCATGATCTTTTGGAGATGCCATTCTTCTGAACTTGGAAACTGTAGATAGTTCCAATGTTATAATATTATCTGTTAGCTATAATCTTGATCATGCATGCATTAGTTTGTTAGTGCTGTAATTAGTGGCTTAGGCTAGTAGTGGGCTTAGTGGTGCATGGAGTGCATGCATGTAGTTAGTGCGTTCGTGGTGCTCAACCATAAAAGTGTGGAGCCTTGCATATAGCAAGGGAGTTAAGCCCAGGTATAATTGCATCAGTAGTGCTTTGTGTATTTAAGCGGCTGGGTGTGCGGCTGTGGTGCTTTAGTGAAGAAAAAATGTAGTTTTATGTAGTTTGTCTATGGTGTTGTGTTGAGAGGAGCACGTGATGTGCTGTAAATCAAGAAAAGCAAGTGGCCAACCAAAGCTGTCTCCATGCTCTTGATGTGTTCCATGTGTTGGTGATTAACACTAGAGAGAGGGAGTGATTCCCACCAGAGAGGAGCTAATCGTGAGGATTAGTTCCAACATTATCTTTCATTGTCATTGTGTACTTCTGTTTTGAATTATCAGTGTTATGAGAATTCATAAAAAAGAGGGAAAAACATGACTGCAGTTTCATTTTTGCTGACCAGGTTTCTGTTGTGAATCCTGCGATGGAGACAGCATTAGAAATGCTGCAGAAATTTGCATCTGATGTGCGTGAGAGCAAAGTCCCAGAAAACAAATTATCTTTTGGTGCACCATGGAGACACCCACCTCGGGGGAATAAGCCTGACATGTCCTATAAGTGGGCAAAAATTCAACTAATGGATTTTGTGGAATCTTATGTAAACACTGAGTTTGGGGTAATAATCCCCACCCCTTTACAAGCCAGGCATTTCAGTTCTTGATTATTAGTACTAGATATAGGCTTTTATTGGGTGTATTTCACAGGTGAATTATCTAGCAGATGACAGCCTGGAAATATTGGATGATCCTGCTGCAGTTGCCATGATGGAGGTATTTTAATTAACTGCTATTTAATATTGATCTATTGGTATGATGCTTGCTTACGTGATTGCATTTTTACCAGGTTGGTTTACTTTATCAACAAAGAGACCCATCCTTCCTGCGGCCAATCACTCGTGGAATTCAGCGTTGCATTGCTAGATGGTTTGTTCCTGTACTCCTTGGATGCCTAAGGATACATCTTGTGACCTGCTTTCATTCTTTTCTATGGATTTGTCTAGGCTTGTACAGCAGAAATTACAATTGAGCTTTCAAGAATCAATAGCGTACTTCTGGCAACGAACAATACGTGGGCGAAGCTATCGACATTTAATGAAAGAAGTTGGCTACAAGTAAAGAGGTACATGAGATTTCTCATGTCATTTACCCATTTTACATTCAGGGTCCTAGGATCTTAAACTTTATTTGCTGTTTATTTTATTTCTGATAAAATATTCTTCCACCAAGAAAAGATTTTGATGATTCAGAGATCAGGAGCCATTTATCAGTTTTGACATGGAACTGATATGATTTTGATGCCCTAACACTTGCATATGTAAGTATACTCAAAGTATATATTATTTGATTGATTTCATGACCACTCGTATTTGCATCTAAGGTCATTAACCTGCCATAATCGTTGGATGTTTTCTTCAGAGCAGTATGAACATTACTGGATAGATTGTAGGAATCAAAACTGGATGTGAATTTTAAAGGGCTCTTGTATCGAGTTTTGACATGGATTTTGAATTTGAGATACAGATCTGATTATTTTTTAACAACAATTGTACTTCAATATTTTAAATCAAGTATTTCCAAAAGAAATGCACATAATTTCAGGATGTCCGTAATGTTTGGTTGAGGTGTACCTAGTTGCGTAATTCATCAAGAACATTACTGTTGAACCTATATTAATAGGTGAAACATACAATAGTTGGCAATGGAACCATCCACATTAATTGGTCTAATGGCTGCTCTTTTTTCAGGCTGGGTGAGGATTTTTTGCGTCATGCTGGGCCCATTTTACACATCACATGCTAACAAAATAAATGGTTTTATCGGCACCTCAGTTCTTTCAAATTCATATTTGTACTCCATCTTTTTATGACCGCAGTGGAGGAATGCCTCGAGTAGCAACAAAAGCTAAACACCAAAGGCTCTGTGTTCGACACTCTCATAACTGTGAAAACTGCCCGTGTATCATAATAGTTTGTTTTGGTTCCATTGGTTTTCGTTTTCTAACATGCCCTGATTGTGTATCGTGCTGACGGCTGTGTTCACATGCTACTGTTTGTACCCGTAGGCAACATGAATGTGCATCATACGGCTTGCTGTTGCCTACTTACTGTTTTTTGACCCTCTGCTGGCGGTTAGCTGCCACTTAGAACCTGAGGACCATCATATCTTTCTGGAAATTTGGGGCTCATTCTGATTGACGGAAATTCCTATAGAACCTGAGGAGAATTTTTCCTATTTGAAACAAAGATCTTTGCTTGCACAAATTCTTTGGATTTGATTCCTACAACCCTGTATCAAAGGAAAATGAGTAACTTTATAGCTATTTGAGAAGTTCAATGCGCACTCACTGTATGTTTTTAAGAGGGTTTTTTTATGGCACACCTTTTATCTTTTAGCCTGTCAAAACAGACCTGTTGATTTTTAAAAAATAAAAATTAAATAATGTATTACCTAGCTATTATGGACTATATATGCTTCATGAAAGTTTTCTTTTCTTTATTGTTTTCTTTCTAATAGGTATTAATAATTAACTTTCTAAAAACATAAAAACAAATATAATAATTATGGCTAATTTATTGCCGCCTAAGATAGATGTAACCGTTTGATCAATTTATATATGCGGTCTGTTTTTATAATTATATTGCTCCTCTGTAACATATGAGACTATACATGAGCAAAATGATAAAAATCGAAATTCATTTTGGGATAGCAAAATATTTGCTGCGACAATCCAAAACATATCTAATATTCCTATATATCACCTTCCTTCGTTTGGCCGGTGCTTCATAATTTTTTTTTTAAAAAAATATTAAAAATTCTAGAAAAAATAGAAATGCAAATAAAATTTGAGATGCAATGATAAAAAAATCGGTGTTATATTTGTTGTTTTTTGTTTAATTAATAGATATATCGTTACAAATCTAGTAATGCTATTTTTGTAAAAAAAAACAAACAAAAAAGGCAATTGCAGGCTAAAGGCCCGGGCCATTTTTTATTTTTATCGATACTGTTGTGCTAAAAAACATTTCAAAATTTAATATTTTCAATAAATAAATTCACCAAAAATGATAATAAATTACCTAGTATTTATAGCAATATTTTTAAATTTTTCAAAAAATTTAAAATGTCGGTGGTAGTGAGATTCAGAAACCGCATTGCAAAGGCAATGAAAATATTGTGTATGGAGCCTGTTTTCTGTTGACTTTTAAGTATTTCCTATTTTTCGTCGTTGATTTGAGAATTGGTAGTATCAAATGTTAGTGATAATGATATTCAGAAACCGCATTCCAGAGGGTACTGTAGCTGTGCCTGGTGTGCAGTAGTTCAATGCAGTGAACGGCGACGAATTGCTACGGGGAATTTGATTATATACCCTCTCTTTAGATAGAAATTAAGGATTTATTCTTCACGTCTTCATGATATGTGAAATCCACTTAGATCAATGACATATAGATCAGGAGAATAAATCATAAATAGAGAATATATGATCAATTTTTTCAATTACTAAAGCCGCAGCGGAAGAAAATTCAGTGTGGCCCGTTGCACCCTAGATACTCTAGGGACCATGACGGATACACGCCACGTCGCACTGAATGGATCCAACGATCAACGAATCTCGGTTCAAATCAGCTGCAGCGGCTCACTCACTGCTTGTTTTCATGTTGGCTTCCTCTTTCATATTTGGCTCGCGACGATTTAACTTCAACATTTGGAATGCGCGAATAGCCATGGATGTCCGAAACGCTGCCGTGGTCGCCGCGAGAGAGGGTGATGCCGGAGTGGGAGGAAGTGCTAAAGCCCGAGCGGGAGGAAGCGCTGCCCCAAAGCAGGAGAGGGCGATGGCGCTGGACTAGGAGGAAGCGTGCCGCCGCTACAGGAGAAATCACCATCGCAAGAGAACCGCCGAAGCTGCAGCTTGCAGGAGGAATAGGATGAGCCAAAGCAGGTGTAGTGTTCTGAAATGGAACATGTGATGTCTTTAGTGAATGCTCTCTACCACCAAATATGTAATTGCACTGATTTGATCTTGATGCTTCAGGAAAGCATGGAGATATTATCTCTACTACCCAAGATCAATCTCGGCTATTGTCGTCAGATAATTCAAACACTGGTGATCATACTCTTCTGCAGGTAATAGATGATCTGTAACTTCAAACTACATAGTAGAAAAATGCTTGCTTGGCCACTCAATTAGCAGCTTGGTAACTTAGTTGTTCAGTTACGTATGTTGGTAACTTAGAATTTTAAAGTAAAACCTGACATTTTAAAGAAATCGGCAAGCATTCAATCTTCAGCCTTAGTGATAAATTGGTTTCCGGCTTTGTAATCATGCTAACAAGAGCACTTGACCTATACTAAGTTTCGTTTCTGCCATGCTACCACCAATTAACAGGAGAATTAGCTTCTGCACTTTTTCAACATGGTAATACAGATATTGACCTGCAGAAAGTCTGTTTGGATTAATACAGATACAAGCCTGCAAAAAGTCTGTTTGGTTTGAATCTGAACTCGCCACCAGCAAATAGACCAAACTGATTTTTGAATCTCATAGTAGCAAACAGTCCATATAATGACAAGAAACGATGCCAAAAATTCAGATGCTGAAGTTTATATCAGATTATTTGAATTGCTATTATAAGTAAAATTAAAATTTGATCATGATTATTAAAAATTTACACAGATCGAAACTGTTTTTAATGTAAAAGGCAAAAGGAGAAAAAAAGAAGATCAAAGGAATCAGAGGAGAGAACAAGGCCCATCCTCCTCCGATCTGGCACCTGCACCTGCTCTGGCTGCTGCTGCGGCGATGATCCTCGATGGCTGTGACGGTTCAACCTACGGCAACGCACATGCACCTGCTCTGACTCCTGCAGCGACGACCCTCGACGGCGGTGGCAGTTCCTCCAGCAGCGACAGCGGCACTTCCTCCTGGTCCAGCGCCATCGCCCTCTCCCGCTCCGACGCCGGCGTTTCCTCTCGCTCCAGCAGCGGTGCTTCCACCTGCGGCGTCTCCGGCATCGCCTGGCCACGGTGTCGCTTCGATTGGCGTCCATGGCTGATAGTAGGGATGAAATCGTCGCGAGCCAAACATGAAAGAGGAAGCCGACGTAAAAAACAAGCAGTGAATGAGTTGTTGCCGCCAAGCCGAGCCAAGATTCGTTGATTATCGGATCCATTCAGTACAAGCGCGCATCCGTTATGGGTCCCCAGAGTAGCTGGCGTGCGGACGGGCCGCACTGAATTTTCTTGCGCTGCAGCGTTCGAGTTTGGCTTTCGAGGTAGATTGTACTGTGGTGCTTCTAGTTAATCTTAGCCATCTATTGTGAATCGCACGGTACAAAGTGTTGCTAATGCAATATGCTGTTGCTCCATGCAGTTGCACATTAATATATAATTCAGATGATACTATTCTATCGTTGCTAGCTCACCTTCCCATGGTCGCCTGACTTCTGTTTAGATTATCCACCAAGTTATTTATGTCATTTTTTAAAGCTCTCTGTATCAAAAATTGTTAGATTTTTTATGATTTATTTATAGAAGAAATTTTTTAGCGAAATCATAATTTCTCGAAAACATGACACCAATAATATGATTGATGATAGAGTAGTTGGGGGAGGAGTTTGGATTGACAGCGGCGACACAATGAATTGCTTGATCCGGACTAGTTCAAGGATGTCACATATTTTGAAAAAAAACAGGTGAGTTTTGAATAGCCAATGTGTTAATTAAATATTGGTTTCAAGTATAATGAAATAAACTTGTGAAATATAAAAATAGAACATTTAGGTTTTCTGTTAGCAACCTTTTTCTTCCATGAAAAGCTAAAAATTGAAATCACACACGTGTGCTAAACCTACATAAAGCCATGAAATAAGTAAAGGATTGAGCTATTATAAACATAGGCTAATTAAAGATGAACACATGCATGCATTAACCCTTAATCCCCACATATCCAAGGCACCCTAATTACTTTAAGGCCTCCACCGTCGGCCACCCGGAGGCTTTGATCGAAAAAAAGACGCGGCGACACGACACCGCGAAGATGGCCGGCCGGCGAGCCCTCGACTCCGCCTCCGTCGTCGCCTCGGCCATCGCCGCCCTCCTGGCCGCCGCGGCCACGCCGACGACGACGGAGGGCGCCATCTCCAGCTGGGAGGCCCGCTCCGACGAGGACTACCACATCTTCGTGGAGAACCGCATGTCGGAGAACATGCACCTCAGCTGCTACGCCGTGCACGGCGCCGGCCGGAGCGAGTTCTACCACAGCTTCCGCGCCGACCCCGGGAGGGAGGTGCAGCTGCCGTTCCTGCAGCCGGTGTCGCGGGCAAGGCTGGTGTGCAAGTGGGCGTGCGACGGCAACTACCTCCGCGGCGTGACGCTATTCAGCTCGTCCTGGCGGGAGGCGACCTCCGGCGCGTGCCGCCGGCGCGGCGGCGGGTGCAACGTGGTGTTCGAGGGTCAGGAGATGTTCGTCGCCCAGCGCTCCGGCGGCGGGCGCAGGCTCCTCGGCGACCTGCCGCAGCACGAATGCCAGAAGATGCTGCTCATCTTCAACCGCCGGTGCTGGTACAAACAGCACAGCCACGCGTATGTCGGGAGGGTCATGAGCGGCCTCACCGACTACATGATGGCGTAGCACTATACGTACGCACACGTACACGTATATATACATGTACATGTACGTATGGTACGTATGAGACGTCGTGCACGATGGATCGTACATACCATCCATGATACGGTTTCCTCGTGGAGCTGGAGCTGATGCATGTACTCTGATTTAATAATTATCTTATCTGTAATTCGTTTTAGAGAAGCCGTAGACGGAAATTAAACGCAGTACCGACTGTACTGTGCGTATGTGTACTGGAATTTTTGACCAAATTGATTAATTAATGTGAAAGGTCGACCTCGTTTAATTAATTTGTGCTAGTTAGCCTAAATTGTGTCGTTTAACATGTCATCTAGGTAAAAAATATTCGCACATCTGATAATAATCAGATAATCGCGGGGTCCAGACGAAGCTTCTGTCTCAGCTCCCTCTCAACAGCCGAGTGCCCGGGTGGTGCGAAAAACTGATCATTTTTAGTGCAAAATATGTGATTCAGTCTAATTTTGGTTTCCATTAAATATTACTTAAAACTCTGCAAAATTTGATTATTTATTATTTTATCTATTTTAATGATTTTGCTCACCTAAACAAACAATCATACCCTCACATGCTCCCCAGTCAGGCACTACTGGAAAGCTTAATCTTCCTGTGAGCAGCAAATATTCAGAAAAATACAGAAAACTCATTGGAAAATAAGCAAAACAATTTCTGTGACGGTGTGCTGATAGGAAATACCCGCCAGGCATAGCGTGACGGGGAAATTAAATTTGCCTGATGGTTCATCGTCAGAAATAATTTCCATGGCGGTGTGTATCCGACAGGAAAATTCGGCGTCTCGGGTTTTGATTTTCTATCTCTGTAAAGTTTCGCCAACAGGAAAATTCATTTTTACCGTCAGTACAAATAATTTTCCTGATGGGTTGTAGGTTTTTTCTGATGGGTCGTAGATTTTTTTTCCGTACTACCATAGAGAAGCCATTTAGTGACGGGTAATAACCTACATTAGTGATGGACGTGTCTTCTGTCACTCTTTTCATATCAGTAAAGCTGTATCATTAGTGACGATTAAACATCCGTCACTTAAGGGTCCTACATGTCCACATCCCAGATGGCATGACCCCCATTTAGTGATGGGTCACAATGTCCACCCGTCACTATAGAGCAACATTTAGTGATGGACGACAATTTCCACCCGTCACTATAGGATCCCATTAGTGACAGGTGACAGTATCCAACCATCACTAAATGGGGTCATGCTAGCCAAGACGTGGACCTAGACAAACCCTTTAGTGATAGGCTAGAACTGACACCCGTCATTATAGGAAACTTTTAGTGATGGGTATTTATTTAGACTCGTCACTAATATTATGGTCATATTGTAAAAAATAATTTTTTTAGACTGCATCCTGAATCAAAGTCAGAATTTGGCAGCCAACATTGTATATTGCAAACATCACAGAATGCCACATCACAAATTATATTGCATAAACAAAGCATACATTACATAAAAGAGTCATTCACCAACTGTTACAAGTTATATTTACAACACAAGCAGTTGACAACCAATAAAAATTAATACATTTCATCACAATGGAAATCACCTTTCGAATTGATGACTTGCTCTATTAAGAATGTTGCTAGCTATCCTCGGATGGCCTGCAAGTCATTCTCACCGAGAATATTTTCAGGTATGCTGAATTCCTGCGAAATTAGTTTTCTACATTAATCGATGTTTAGATAAGTGAAAAGTAAATTCAACACAGCAATGAAATACATGATAATATCTTACATTCGGTGATGGAAGATCCGCTGCCTTTAAGGCCATCATCCTATGGTGTGCGATATAAAATCCGCATTGGTTTCTAGGAGGTTAAGTGTAGCACTGTTATGGAAATACATGATTAGTTTGGGCGATACATTTAATTTGGATACGGCAAACATTTAGGGACTTACCGGCACTGCGGTCTTATGCACCAACTGTCGGCGTTCTGTTGCGTTTGATGTATCGATACCGGCACCGAAAGCTCTATAACGAGGTACAACAAAAATAAGTTAAACGAGAATAGGTTAAAGGTTGAACTTGTAGTAATAAAGTGAAGAAAATCTTACTCGTCGATTACACTTCTGAGTATAGAGTAGTCCCTCTCGATGTGGTTGCCATTAGGTCCTAACGGTCTTGCCAAATCAATATACCATACAATGTTCCACTTGGGGACGAAGAGTAGTAGGATCCAATGTCCTACCATGTTGTGTACGCCCATTATAAAATCTCTTCTTCCGGTGCATAGGGATGAGAACTTAGTTATGTATTCCACGCATGACTCCCATCACTAATGGGGGATAAGAGCACACCCTATAGTCATGGGTGATACTGCGACCCGTCACTAATGGGGGTGCCCTCTTTAGTGACGAGTCGTAATATGACCCGTCACTAATGTTGGCATCCTTTAGTGACGGGTCATAATGTAGCCCGTCACTAATGGGGGTATCTTCTCTTTAGTTATGGGCCACATTACGACCCATCACTAACAATACAATGTTATTGACGTGAGTAAAACAATCTGTTACTAAAAGTGTATTACTGACGTGCGTCGTTGATCTATCCGTAAAACTTTATCACTAAAGACTGTTTCTGTGGTAGTGCCTATCAGTATGCTGCCGTCACGATTAAGCTAGAATTTCCATGTGGGCTTGAACCGACAAGAAAATGGGCTCAATTTCCTATCACCTTGAACCGACAGGAAATTAATACAGAATTTTATACAGGAAATTACAACAGAATTTCACATAGATTTTATCACAACATTTAGAGACATTTTTCACAAATTCATCACAACATTCAAAACACATTCAACATGGTTCTAATATAGAGCTCATATTCACTTAAATATCAACAACATCCCCACATAGTATTGTATATGGCATGAGCACAAATTCAACTCAATATGCCATGAATACAAAAGCCACCTCCCTCACAAAGTTAGCATCAGTTTCTCCTAGCTAGGAACCTAAAGTTCTACTTCTACCAAACTAGTAAGTGTATGCAAGGCATACCAGTATACCACTTCAAAATATGAAAGTAACAGGTACCAATCTATTGATTAACTAATTAACATCTTCATGCTTGTTTTCCACTTTGGCGATTGCTAGTTTCCAATGTCATATTTGTATCGTCGAGCTCCTCACTACTATGGACATCTGTTATACCAAGCGAGGAAGTATATGCACAAGAACTACAAGTGTATGGACTAGTTATGATTCTCAGTAAGAAGAACATGCCTTATTGTTGTTCAGCACATTGACATCGTACAGTGGAGGGCTGGAGGCCAGTCCTCTTTTTCAGCTAACATATGGACACCCTCCTTCAAGGGTCGTAAGGAATCAATATCAGATCAGAAAAATACATAAAAATACCATCTGCATAATGAGAAAGGAATACATGTTAGAAAATCTTCAAGAAGCGGTGATATTTGAAAAAAAGTCAACAATTGGGAGGCTACTAGGTTAACCATACAAGGTAAAATACAAAGAAAGTAAAAAGCCTTCAGTATTTGCTATAGAGAAGGGAAGTATCAGGATAACATGCCCAAGAGATATCCCAAGTGTGCTATTAAGATCTTTGTCTGCCAACATATATTTCTGAATAATATTTTGGATTAAAAATGGATTGAGTGTCAATGAGTTACAATAAGCTGTTACCTGTTCTACAGATCTCCTCTTGACAATCCTGATATCCAAACAAAATGTATGCAAGTCAGTTCTAGACAGAGCAATCTTATTAGGCCCCTCTTCTCTCAAATACGCTGCTAACTGGGTAGTGAGTACAGAAAAATGGACAGGAAAAATACAAATATCCAAACAATATAACTTACTACTGGTCCATCACCTCTACCATTGACCTTTATCTGCTGTGTAGTCTGCCTGTTGACAACCCAAATATGAATACCTGAAGGAAAAAAAGCAAGAACTGTGAACGTGAATAGTTCAGATTTAGGATGATTGAACATTGGAACTACTATTCAGTATGGAAGACCATTTGCCACATCATGTAAGGCATAGATGCAGAAAGACGTGCATACACTGAATCAACCATAACAAAAGCAAAACAGAAAGGACCAATGTAACACTGGCTGTGCACAAAATATAAGCTGAAAACAACAAGGTATTTTTTGATGCAGCAACAAGCACAACCGTCCCTCTAGCTTGGGCAAATGGGCAATCAGCCAGTCATACCACATAAAGCTTGACAAATAAAAATGTCACACAAAAAGATAAGCTCAAGCCATCCTAACAGCTAAATTGATTAGACAAGAGGTTATGTTATGATGCCCTTGAACCAGGTTAAAGGCAGAAAACACTGTAAAAAATTCAACAAGCTACAGAAAAAACTACTGATAACAAAGGAGCATAACTATGTTTGTTCCAAGGCACACTAAATAACATGACTTATAATAACAAACCAGTGCAGTGAATTTGAGGGAAATGGATATACAAAGTAGTTCAACATTCTCTAATATGTTACAAAATTAATAAAAAGGCACAATAACCATAGGTTATACTGAGAACATGAATTTGTAAGTGCAATCCGATAAATCTTAATAGTTTATGAGCCAGAAAATGACTATGAATGGTCATCCTGAGCTAACCTAATTAATAGGTCAATGAAACAGCTGAAAGAAATCAACAGAGTTACCCTGAAGGTCATATTCATTATACATTTCCATTGTTATCATTATACTAAAAATGGGACAATATGACGATGTACAAATGTATTAGTTGGGATGCATAGAAGTTATTATATCAATTTATAAAGAATATCATAAATGATGAACAACAAATAGTTCCTAATATGTCAAAGAAATATAATATAGTACTAACATATTGTCATGGATAATCACAAATATAAATCCTACCTCAAAGCATTACCTCAAGAACAAAGTACTCCAAAATATCATGAAAGTCATTCCGCCTATCAGTAAAACAAAACAAAGTTGTTTACAAGTAGAAAACCCAAAAAGAAAAAAGAAAAGGTTATTGCAGAATGGATCTTGACCTAGGTAATCCAATATCTGCAAGAGGGAAAGAAGAGAACACATCACAAATTGAATTCTACCTGATCTAGCAACACAATGTGGTATTGCTAACATGCTTTCTTTATCCATCCACATGCTTCTGTGGGGCGGGGACTATCAACAAGCAACATATTGACGGAGAAAAACACATATTTGAACAAGAATCAACAAGTGTACTATGAGAGTTTGAACTTTACCAGGAAGGAGGTGGCACAAGGGGAGGGTTTTGCGGCTGGAGGAGGTGCAAGGGGAGGGCGTCGATAGTGGGGAGAGGTCACCGGTGACACAGGGTGGAGGGCGCCGATGGCGTGGGTGTAGGACCGAAACTAGCGACCAGAGGGGGGTGAATGGGCGCAAAATAAAAATAAAGCGGAAAATAAAACTTCTGAAATCTAAGTTTCAAACTTGCAAGTGACTCGATATGATTCAGTTCATGGTTAGAACAAATAACCGTCACACCTAGCAAGTTGAAACTTATATTTCAGAAACCTTTCTCAAACTTAAAGTTTGAACTTGCGAGTCACAGCAGAAGAATAAAAAGAAATCTCTCCAAAAAATAATTG
>KE372927.1:213094-225842 GCA_000418225.1 Zizania latifolia
CCTCTTCAGCTCCGCGGTCGGACTCCCGTGTACCTGAGTCGCGCGACAGCTCCGTCGCGGTCGAGTCATCTCCTCCTCTTCCTCTTCATCCTCATCGTGCAATCTTCATCACCCGGTTGACAAGCACTCATCACCTCATGGTTCATACCATGACTCCTCAGTGGGGAGACGGGGGGCCCAGCGGTGTGAGGGGGAGGTCACCGGTGGCACGGAGTGGAGGGCACTGGTCGCATCGAGCGGGGGGGGGCAGTGGTGTTAACGGTGAAATTTGGCAAAGCCCAAGCCCAATGCAGTTTCGGCGCAGTTGATGAGGGCCCAATATAGTTTCGGCACGTTGATGGAATTCGAGGAGTCTGGTCAAGACACGATCGTAATACGTACGTGTGACTGGATAAAGATATGGAGGAGCCGAATAATTCTGTTATAAAGATAAAGGTAGAGTCGGTTACAATTGTATCTACGTAGGATATAAGTCTCCGGACTATAAATATGTAACGTTTAGGTTCAGTTTAGCATCATCAAATCAATCGACAAAACAAACTCTCGGCGCATCACCAAAACTTGCCACCGGCGAGTTCTTGCTCTCTCGCGGGGCTGCATCGCTCTGATCTCCGGCGAGAGGTAAGTTCCGCCAAACATGTATTGATTAATAGATCTAAGGCTTCATCGGTTAGGTCCGACATCTTAGTTTATGTATCAATCATGCTGTATCAGATACGTGGTTTAGATCAAATGTATTAATCCGAGGCTTCATCGGTTGAGTTCGATATCTTAGTTTATGTATTTGATCCATGTCGCGTATCGTCTATCTGGATGAAATATGTTCTGATTCGTCTAGTATTATAATTTATTATGGCTTTGCTACTGTCTTGATTCAGTCCAATCTTGCGGCCATAGTAAAGAGTAATGCGAACACCGATCAGGTATATTACAGCCAGATTCTATCGGAGTATAAGCCGATAGGTTATCTTTCTGTGTTTCATCGGCATCAGCGTTGGAATCGGGCAGTCCATATCGGCCTTGCGTTATTACGTCATGCTTTTATGTCTTGATATCGGCTCCGATACTAGTTGATTTTACGGGTCAGATGGTTCAGGCCGATAACTTTATCCTGATAGGTTACGCAGTAAATCTGTTCTTCATGATATGTCACGTCATATAATTTTTACTATGTCATTATTGCACTTCATTTAATGCCTTGGTGTACGTTAAGACCGTCGGCTCGATAGCCGATAGGCGTTACTGCTTATATTTTTTGTTTATCTTATCAGTTGCAAGATCAAACTGATTGGCACGCCACGAACCATAAATTTAGGACCTGCACTAGAGCTAAGCAGATCTCTCAGGCCACGCGTGTAACCAAAAACTTCACCAACAAGTGGCATAGGGGGTCGGGAGGGCTCTGGCGGCGTGGGGGTCAGGGGGCCCGGTGGCATGAGGGGGAGGTCACCAGCGATGCTGGGGTCAGGGGTGTCGGCAGTGGCACGAGTTGGTCATCGGTGGTAGGGGGAGGCCGTTGGTGCTGGTGTCGGCACAGGAGAGAGCTGGGGATGCTAGGGGAAAGGGCGTAGGGAGAGGGCAGCAGGATGGGAGAGGGCAGTGGGAGGGAAAAGGGGAAAATAATAGAGGGTTGCTGGGTAGGTGTAGATTTTACAGTAATTTTTTGGCGTGTTGATCGAAAATGAGCTCGCGAAGGTAGAATTTTTTGAGCAATTTTCCTGTCAGCAATTAAAAAACCATCAGAGATGGTGAATTTTCCTATCGATAATTAAAACATTGTCAAAGAAATAGCGTAATTTCCTGTCGTTTTGAATTTTTTCTATCGGTTCTTTTTACCCCGTCAATCCATTAATCAATTTCCCTATCGACAATTAAAAACTCATCAGAGATGGTGAATTTTCCTATTGGCACACCACAAACCGATAGTCTAGTTTTTTTATTTTTGTCGGTAATTAAAAAACCATTACAAAAATTATGCCACCAACAGGAATATCTTGTTTTCTAGTAGTGAGGACAGTCAGCGTCGACAACTCCTTTTCCGTCTCCTACCTCCCGTGATTTTTTTCATAAATAATATGTATTTATTTTGAAATTGCAATTATGGATAGCGTCGTCAAGAAATTACAAAATTAGACCTCTGTCGATATTTCAAATGTCGGTAGAAAAAAATTGCTCCTGAAGAAAATGCCGACAGAGTTTCTGTTGACATTTCAAATGTCAACAGAGGTCTAGTTTTATAATTTCTTGACGGTGCTATCTGTCGATGTATTGCCGATCAGTCCACTTATGGGGGTACCTCAGATTGTATTTGATGTGTTAGGAAGCGTTATGATCTAAGTTCTACGGTCGACTCAAGACAAACGAGCCAAAAAATTTATACTGGTTTAGGCCTTCATGAGGCTAATAGCCTTACCTCTAGTGTTTTATGGATTTATAGATTGGATGTATGCTAAACAATTTGAGAGCATATAAAAATATAAAGCATGCCTCTAGGGGGTACCTCGCCTCCTTACATAGTCAAGGGGTAAGTCGTACAGAACTAGGGCGCTAATCCAAGTTGGTTTCCTAAATATTAGGAATTATGTACCAAACTCTGGTATGCTTCCTATTTACAAGAATATCTCTAATATCAAATCTTGTCGTTCGGTTTCTAAATATGGCACAAAGCTTCCTTATCGAATTCAAACTCTTGTTTATGGGCCGTACCGGACTCCAAAGCTTTGTTAGACCCACTCTCGATCCGGTCTAATAAAGCCCATGTTGGGGTACCTATGGGTCATATCCCCGACACTATCTAGAATTGCTATTTCAAAAAAAATATATTATTTATAAAAAAATCACCTCCCACAACCGTGCACTAGTCTCATCCATGCTCCTAAGAGCAGCAACCTAGAAAGCGCTCCGATTCCCGTAGATATTGCTCGTTGAGGTAGAAACTCCGCAACTCGCATTTTGTTGAACACCTTATGGGTGAACTCATGACAAAGGAAGAGCCCTCAAGGAGTAGAGCCTTGCTCAACGAGGAGGCACGACCACTCGAATGGTGGCAAGGTGCGATAGGAGAACAGCGGTTTTTTGACAGCGGCATTCATCAACATCATGAAAAAGGCTGGAGCATTGGTCAATCTGAATGACATCACAGTGTACTCATATAGACCATATCTAGTGAAAAAAGTTGTCTTGGTATATCTTGTGGCCTAATTTTGAGTTGATGGTAATCTGACCTGAGGTCTATTTTTGAAAAAACTTTAGCTCTAGTGAGCTAGTCAAATAGGTCGTCGATCCTAGGTTAGGGGTACTTATTCTTTATGGTCACTTCATTCAGGGCTCGGTAATCGATGCACATGCTTTCTTAACCATCTTTCTTTTTGACAAAAGTACCTGCGCTCCCCAAGGTGAGGTATTTAGGCGCACATATCCCAAAGCTTGTAGCTCTTTGTTTTGCTTTTTGATTTCTATCAATTCATTGGCGACCATCTTATAGGGTCTTTTGGAGATAGGAGATATACTAGGCACACATTCTATGGAGAACTCTATTTCCCTGTCAAGTGGCATACCCGGTAGTTCATCCGGATGGAAAAACTTTGGGATACTCGTTCACTACTAGTATATCTTTAAAGTTGATGGCTTGCGCATTGTATAAGGTAGTATTAACCCTAAGCCTTTGTCCAAATGTACGGACTACCTCTTTTCATCAGGGCTTTTTAGAGTTATGTTTCTCTCGGTTTGTGGTGACGGTTGGACGAGCTCAAGTAGCCCAATCTCCTATTATTGCATGGACTCTAATGGTGGTGATTGAATGAGCTCGAGCACAATCGAGATACAATCATGGTTAATGCAACCGCTCGGGTGGTAACCGATCTTCCCCTCCCGATCGGTCTATACAAACTAACCGATTTGATTGAAAATTCAAATTTAAATTTAAAAATTATAAAAATCTCAAAAAAAATCTTATAAATACTAGATGATTTACAATGGTTTATGGTGAAGTTTGTTTTCAAAAATATTTAAATTTTACAAAGTTATGAGACAAAAAATATCGGTAAAAAAATTGGTCCAACCCAAAAGCCTGCTATATCCAGATTTTTTTATTTTTTTTAAAATGGCATTACTTTATTTCTAAAGCTCTACCATTTAATTCAACCAAAAGAATAATAAATTTTATACCAAATATTTTTATCATTGTATCACAAATTTTCTTATATCCTTCAAAAATTTCTAGATTTTTCCTATATTTTTTCTGAATTTTTCTACAATTTCTATGATTTTTTATATTTTCTGTATTTTTAAAAAATTGATTGATTTTCAGCGTAAACCGAACGGTTACCGCCATCAGTACCCATTGGTTATCACTCGGCAAACCTAGCAGTAACCGTTTAGTTCAAAATTTTAAATTTAAAAACTGAATTTTTACCGCTCATCCGGACTCGAGCAGTAACCACACCCTTAACGGTTTGGAGAACCCCATCTATGACAACAATAGCAATTGGATGAGCTCTAACATGGTCAGCAATTGAAGTTAAATAACAACTCCATTATCCTTGTCTGTCTATGTTACTGCCCTGATTCGAAGAGAGGAGACATAATAAATAGAGAGTTCTATATTTGTCACTGAAAGTTCACCCGGTTCCATATTTGCCACTGGCTATATGGCATTGAGACAGCCAGTGAGACAGTGAGACAGTGAGACAGCCAGTGGCATATATGGAACCGGGTGAATTTTCAGTGACATATCAGGAATAATCTCTAATAAATATTAAGGAGAGCATGTCACATATATTTATTGTCATTGTCGTCCACGTCAAGTGTAGATGCAGGTCTAGGAAAATTGAGTCTTTAGCCCAGGGCTGCCTCTAAAAGTCTATATATTTTGCATCAAAATATTTTATAGATTTTTTAAGAAATTCAAGAATAGTTTATTCATCCATACACGTAATCAATATTGCCTGTAAGCGAATAAATCGTGTGATAAAACTGTTGAGGAACTCAACTACCGTGTGTAGTCCAGAGCTTGAAGACAATAAATAAGAGACATAGTATGTAGGAAAAAAGCTAAACTTCTTTATTGCTTAGATTCAACAGCATACAAATGAGGTGAGCACCCCTTTATTTATAGGCAAAAACCCAAAGAGATAAGCATGTTAAACAAATCGATATTTATCTTCAGGATATTTGGTTTCCTAACACTCCCCTTGGACACTCTATGTGGCATGCATATGCCTCATCAAAACTCTCCAAAAACCCAGTAGGAAAAATTAGAAGAAAGAGTACATAACGTGCGTCTTGGTTGTACGAATAGCCTCATTAAAAAACTCAATATGATAAACTTCAGAAAAACCCATTCAAAGAAAAAGGAGTATAATTTACCCAAATATTTTATATAATCTTCAAGATCAATTCGGGTACTTAGTCTGCTTGACTAAGATTCAATTCTTCTTGTTGGTGTTACGCGAAGTTTCTCTCCCTAAAATACACAAGTCTTTAAGTCTAACGAACACATCTTTCAAAGCTAGATATTTTGGAAAAGACTTAGTGAATAAATCTACTAGATTTTGACACAACTTAGTGTGCATCACCTTTAGTTCATTTATCTTATGCAATTTATGAGCATAGAAGAACCTGAGGTTTATGAGCTTTATTAAATTGCTATCCACATATCCTAACTACACGTGTGCAACTCAAGTTATATTATCTTCATGGATAATGGTGGAGGGTGTGAACATGCGAGTAGGTTTATAGTAAACGTAATGTCTAGCCTAGTACAGTAGGCTAGGTACATTAGCGCACCTACAGCACTCAAGTGTGGGAATTCTGGTCCCAAGATTTCTCTCCTTCTTCTCTAGATCTGTATGGATTATGGTCTACTTACAGTAGCCTTCTGTTCATGGGGGTTTTGGATGGAAATGACTTTGCAAAGCTAAATCTCTCCAACACTTTATGAGTGTAAGTTGACTGATGTACTAGGAATTCATTAATCGTATGCTCTAGCTGCAAGCTTAAGTATAATTAACTTGGTTCTATCCAAGTATTTTCATTTTAAACACAAATTCAAAGATTGAGTTTTGCTTCCTCAATTTCACTATGGCATTAAGACCATATTCATAATACATTCAGAGATTTTCATTATTCATGTAACATTTCTTTCAGAAAAATATACTATACACTACTAGACTATTTCTATTATTTCTATCTTAGTTCAGGACATGATACTTCATGTACCTTCATATAAATGTCTGATCCAAGCTCTCATGCAAATAAAAACATCAATCAATTCATTACTCAACATAATTTGACTTCAAGTTAATTTTCAACTTCATGTTGATTCTTTCAACTCCAGGTTGATTTTGATTTTCAACTGCTATTTGACTGCTATTGAGGTTATATTTCTAAAGGTAATTCAACCCATGATCAGGGAATAGATTTCACGATTAACTTATGGTAGTTGAGTGAAAACTTTATACAACAAGTCATGTTTTTCTCTTACTATTTTTCTTCTTTTCAAACTAATACCCAATATTTCATTCGGAGTGGACATGGGGAGGTACATGACATTCATGTGTAGAATACCTCTAGTTTGTTTAGACAATTCAGTTGTCATTATCTTCTTACAATCTTCTCGATCTAACCTCTTCATACATTCAATGAGCGATACAGGCTCAAGGTCAAGATTTATGATTGTGGCAACAATAAATAGTAAGTACGTATGTTTGGCAGTTGCTATATCACATGATTCATCCGAACTTTATAACTTCTAATTATTTCATCATGGGTTACACATTCAGATGTTTCATCATCTTGCTCACCACTATTTCCCATCATAGAAGCAAGGTCCTTTAATGTAACAGCGGCTATTTTAGTGTGCACCTTATCGCTGGTTTCTTCCTTTATGGGAAGATTCATATTTGTATGCCTATTTCTGAGGTTCCATACCATTGTCAGGTCTCAACTGGCTCTCTTTCTTTCTATGGGGCAGTTTTTATGATTAAGTATGAAAAGTTCTCTTGCCCCGTTTTCACCAAACATCTCTGGTTACTTAGGGGCATGAAGAACCGAAGCTTTTGTCCTATTATTTTTGTTCGAGGCCTCATGACGAGATGAGGGGTACCCTTTCTTTATTCGGTATTTCACTCTCTCTGGTGCATTACATTCAGGTAATACAACTTAGTCATGATCTTCAAATCACAAAACAATTAGGCAGTATAACTTCTAGTTATTGGGCACTTCAGGTACTTCTGCACTTCTTAAATTGCATTCACTAGTGTGAGGTAATTTGCATAATCACTTTCATTTCTACCATAATTTACCGATATTTTTCATTCAAGGGTTTATTCTCTCCCCATAAATGACAGAAAATTATAAAAGTAGAAGGCTACATACAAATCTACGTAAAAGTTTGCGGACTTTTCAGAGATAGCCTTTTTTAATCTAATATTGTAGTAGGATATGCACATAATTTAGGTGAAAAATTCAACACTAGTTGTACTGTTGAATAGATGTTGTATGTCAATGGTTTGAATTATGTTTGAGATCCGCTGCATTTAGAACTACATGTCCTATTCATGACGAATAAATTACAAACTCTAAAATAATGATATAGCAATTCTTCTAATTCTTCATTGCTTATGCTTAGTCCATTTAGGTGGACAAATTATACTTGGTACACTACTTTGCCTCTCATATCAATGCATTAATCATTAAGCGTTATTCTTTAGCATTGTCCTTTCAGATGAACTATTTATGATGATCAAGACATAAGGGTCAAATAGATAATAGACCTCCATGCGTCTATGGTAAAGATTTACGAGCTTCAAGCAGCATCATAATAGCCCATACAGGGGTTCAATAAGACTAAAATATCCTCTAGATATAGTCTAGGAATGATTTCACATTAGTCTAGTGATTAATTTCCTAACGGTGCATACGGGTACACCAATCTTCATGATTTAAGAAATTATTTCACTTTGTGCTATAACCATATGAGTTGTCAATTTATTTTTCTTATAATTAAAAAACCAAAATTAACATAATGCATAATTCTAAATGGGAGAACTAAATTCTTAAAGTAGCATACACTTCAAGTATATTCGTAGTATAGCCTGAATATTAAAAAATGTATACTTCTAATATAATTTCTTCAATTTCTGCAAATCTTAAGAAAGTTCAAGTGAGTTCAAATACAACAATGCTTCATTACTATGCAAAGTTATCTCATAAGTAATATGATTATGGCTCTTCTAGGGCCTATAAAATGCATTTGTTGCTTCTAGCAATTGTCATAATATTTCTAGTTCTCGTTTATCTAGAAATATTTTTTCTCAAAGTTGTATTTGTAGATCTACAAGCCATAATTGATTTATTCCTTTTATTTGGGCACTACACAAGATTCTAGTCTAAGACAATTTATTCATGTGCAAGAAAGTAGCAACAAAATAATAATGCCTTAAACATGCTATGACATACTAGAAATAATTCTTTATTGCAGTGAAAGATATTTGCTCTTCAAGAACTTCTAATCTTTCCTTCAATTCGCTCTTCTAGAGTTACAATTATTCAATCATCTAATATTTAGCTATATTCTGATGACATAAAAACTCTAATTCTAGATATATAGTCTGCAAGGAGACTAGCCACATCTTCTTTGGTTGCTGCTTTTCACTTGTGATGGCATTAGTAGGCTTATATTGACATCATGAAAAAGTCAACTGAGATTTCACGGACACTTCCACCTATCATGAGAGATGTGCAGTCTCAATCATCAGGGTGTTCTTACTCACTGCGATGGTGAGGTGTATCTCAAGTTGTTACTTATAGTATATTTCTTCATGATATACTTTATTGCCTTGCAAATTCTAGAACTATATAACTTGACATTCTTTTTAGTTGTCTCGTTATTCTCATCACCGGGCTTCACTTCGTATGCCACAACTTTTCTTTTATCCCTATCCCGCTTCTTATGATGGGTTTTGCACAACTTTGAAGAAGTGGCGTTAGCTTCAAGGCTATTGCTCTTTTATTGTGGCTATGAAACGACGTTCTTCTTTAGGAGTTTATATTGAACATCGTTGTGCTACAACATGTCAATCAATTCAGAATACTTTATATATTTTGATTGACGATGATTGCGCACGGATTCTGCCACGTTTGGGTGAAAAGCAGAGAGAGTCTTTTCAATTCCTTCTTAATCTGATATCTCTTTCAAGTAGAGATTCAGAAACGTGTAGATTTGGTGCAACGTGGAGTTAAACTCTCAAGCATATTTAGAAAGAGTTGGAGTCAGATCTATTCTTGCTCTACTAGAGGCTTAGTGGTGTACTTGAGGCGCTCGAAACACTCCTTCAGGGCATCTCATAGCACGCTCCAATTCATTGTGACTACTCTTCCTTCAAAGTGGAAAGATATATCGGAGAAATGAACTGCTTGATCATTTTCATCCGGTATGGAACAAGTTCATTATTGCCCATGGCCTACGGTGTTGCAGAGCTTCTTGGCTCCAAGTACGATCTGAACATCCGATGCCTAGGTGAGATGATTGTGGCCATCTGTACTTTGTTCAGCGAATTGCTTGGTTGCAATGCAAGTCATATATGATACGCGCGTTACTTCTAGTAAAATTGTATCACATTGCTAAATAGAAACATGAATAAAATTAATGCAATTTTACCAGTATTTTTCTATGCAATTCTTTATTTACTTATAAAAAGTACTGATAATTAAATACATACGTGCAATTAAAGACAGTAAAATATTAGAACAGTAAATAAGCATAGAAAGTATTGCTGAAAATGAAAAATAGATGCGAAATTCAGATTCCGAAGGTCCTTTGATACAAGAAAAGGGTATTTCTATAATTTTTAGCGAATCCGAGGGCCTAAACACAAAATTCATATTTTCTATGTGATTTTTCAGAATCTAAGGGCCTCTGCGCAAAATTCATATTTTCTGTGTGATTTTTTAGAATCAAGGGGTCTCAATGCAAAATGTATACTTATGTACATTTTTTTCTTTTCTTCCTTTTCTTCTTTTTCTTTTCTTCTTTTTCTCCTTCTTTTCTTCTTTTTCTCATGTGGCCCGACCCATTCAGTGGAGAGAAGGCTGGTGGCGATGGCGTGGGGCGTGCCTGGCGGGTGGCTCGCAGGCATGAGTGCGATGGCAGGAGCAAGTGCCTGCAATGGTGGCATATGCGGACGCCGAGCGAGGACAGTGACGTGGGCAGCGGGCGACAGAGCGACACCTGTGGGCATGAGCATGGCATTCGGGTGGTGCATCGTGGCAGGCAAGACAGCGAGCAGGCCACGGCGCGGCCCGCCAGGGCATGCGAGCGCGGTGCAGGCGATGTTGGGCGTGGGGTACGTGCGCGGTTGCACAGGACGTGGCGTGACAACACGTCTAGGCATCGGCGCGATGACACACGCGTATGGATAGAGCATTCAGTCACGGTGCGACAGCGTGTATAGGCGTCGGTTGTGCGCGCATACGAGCAGTGCGGTGGTGCACGCAGGAACCGCTCGGCGGCTGGTGGCCTGCCGTTTGGCGGCAATTTGGGGCGGCACATGATGGCAATTCTAATGGCCAAGTCGACACCGTGCGATGCATGGGTGGTGGAGTCTTGCGGCGGTCGGCCAGTGCTACGCCGTGCGGGGTGGTGCGCTGCTGCAGCAGCATGACGCGGTGCTGCCTGTGATGCCCGTGCTGCCTGGAAGAGCATGTTAGTCAATTTAACCCTGCAATTGACAAGAAAATAAACGTGAGATGTCCTAACGCTATCGGGTGGTGGGTGGCTCATGCCGTGTGGGACATGTCGGTGTCATGCCATACAGGTGGTGATCCGATACGCTGCGCGGGGCGCAACTGGCAGTGATGGGATGCTGCCCACAGTGGCGTAGTGGATGCCATAAAGCTTTTTAGATTGATTCAAACTCATTTTAGAATTTTCTATCATGCCTGAAACTTCCAGTTCAACTCGGAACTTCCAAAAACATGGTTTTGTTTCTGAATTTTTATTGGCCCGAAACTTTTGGCTCTGTCCGGAACTTCCGAAAAAGTGGTTCTGTATCGACTTATTTTTATTCCTGGAACTTCTGGTTAAGCCCAAAACTTTCGAAAAAGTCGTTCTGTATGGAATTATTTTTGGCCCGGAACTTCCGGCTGAATCCAAAACTTTCAAAAAAGTTGTTCTATTTGGATTTATTCTTGAGTCCAGAACTTTCGGACTAATCCATAACATCCAGGTTTTGAACCCCAAAACATCCGGATTGATCTGGAACTTCCGGATGAACAGTTGCAAAATATCTTTCAAACGGTCACTTTTTGAGTGAGGGGTATAAATACCCTCTCATCCTATTTGACCTAAAAGAACTCTTGAGCAAATATTCCAAAACACTCACTCACTCTTCCAAAGCTAGATCTTGCTCAAATCTTTAAGATTCTACTTGAGAGTGCAACACAAATCTTCTAGCAATTTTCTTACTCCATCTTTTGGGAAGATTTTGTGTGGTTGAGTTAATTGATTTCCTTGAAAAATCTTGAGCACAAAGATTTGAGCGTACAAATCTTTCAACGGATTTGTTACTCTTGAAGGTGCTATCTTCTAGACGGCTAGGCGTCAATCCACGAGCACCCAAAGCGATTGTGGTGTGTCTAGACAAGTTTGTACAAGCTTTACCTTGACTTTGACAAGGTACTAGTGAAAATCTAAGCTTAACTTCGGTTAAGATTTGGTGAGGAAAAGGGTTAAAAGAGACACAGCCTTTTGAGGCCCCTCAACGGAGACGTAGGATCGGTGGATCCGAACTTCGGGAAATAACTTCATTGTGTTCTTCGCGTTCATGCTAGCTCATATTTTCATATTGCTTGATATACTTGCTAGCTAGCTTGTTGAACATATTCCTATGTAAAAGTTATAGCTAACAACTCTGCTCATACTTGTATTCATTTAGATTGTTAGCTAAATTAAATTTTATATTTGTTCGATGATTTTTTGGTCTGTCCGGAACTTCTGGTTCAACCTGGAACTTCTGGACCCCCAGAATTTTCGTGAAACCTCCGGACCCCGGAACTTCCGGATCCACTCAGAACTTCCGGGCATGGGGATTTTTGAACTAACAGTTTTCCTCAAGAAATTTTAGATCGTCTATTCACCCCCTCTAGGCAACTTTCATGGTGGCCAGCCTGTTAGGGCCATGATGTACAACATGTCGTTGTGTCTCGCTCATGCAGTAGATTAGATCTAATCTGTAAAAGCGCTCTAGCAAGTTTATTGAGAGACAGAAATTTAAATGCATACATACTTCTGATGTCGGTAGATCGTTGCTATAAATCGATTCCTCCACGGTAGAGCTTTGTGCTGATAATGTATTGAGTAACTCTACTACCATGTGTAGTGCAGAGCTTGAAGACAATGAACAAGAGATACAGTATAGAAGGAAAAAACCAAACTTCTTTATTGCTCAGATTCAATAGCATATAAATAAGAAGATGACTCTTTTATTTACAGACAAAAATCCCTAAAAGATAAACGTACGAAACAAACCAATGTTTATCTTTAGAATATTCGGTTTCTAACAAAACACTGTAGATTCTTCATGGCAACGCATGCAATGGCAGCCGTGACCCGCAGCGCGCCACGTGTACGCCGCACCTGCTCTCTCCTTCCTCGCTTCCGCTTCGATTCCCAAGCTCAGACGGGCCTCTTGCCGTCTTCGAACAATCTGACCACTACTGCCATCTCGACGCCGACAGGTGGGTCCCA
>KE372927.1:252677-267052 GCA_000418225.1 Zizania latifolia
TATATATATATATATAGAGAGAGAGAGAAACTTATCGTTTACATCTTGGGAGAGAGAGAGAGCGAGAGAGTACCATTCCAGTCTCATGATTCACGCATGACATATTGACTCTGGAATGAAATCGAACAGATGGTGGCTTTTCTGGGTAGTCCTTGTCACAGAACAGCTTCAGCTGGTAGATGCGACCATCATGGACGCTCTGCCAGATTTTTGGAAGATACAAATATTTAGTAATTGAACATAAAAGTTAATATCAGATATAAGAGATACAATGGAGCAAGATCGATCTCTCTAAATCTCAACATCTCTTAGAGCAGCAGAGTTGCTTTTATCTAATATATGTTGGTTTTAACTTGTAGGTAGTGGTTTCCCTGACTTCTAGAGAGGGGTGAATGGAAAGGAATTGAAAGGCTAAATTGTATCTCTGAACAAAAATATAACCCCAGATCCTCTTCACACATATCTTGCTGCTATTATAATAAAGCCCATAATGAAGGATGTCAAGATGGCAAAGACAGTCAATACAAAACTGCAGAAGATTTCCCAGATTAATATGAAAATTGGGTGGATCAGGGGTAAAGAGACCATGATCTCACATTATGTGGACCAATGATGGTGCCAGTCCATGACCGCATGTAAATGTCATCTGCATCATCCATTCCATAGCTCACTGTTCCATCTCCAATGCCCTTTTCACCACGTTCAAGCTCTTCTAGCAACCTGAAGTTCCGAGGAACTACGTGCATTTTACACATTAGTCAACTCCTCAGGCTATAATACAGTATATCCTTTTAAAATATACTTATGTAATCAATTATAATCATAATATCTTCGCACTGAACAGATGACAAATAATCAACCTAGAAACAGCATGAGAAGTTTCCATACCATGGACTGGATATTGAATTACAGAACTTAGATGGCTCAAACCAACATAACTAAAATGGCAATACCAATATTCCAGTTTTTGAATTTAGTGATCTGTAGACATGATTATTGTTTCTTGAAGCAAAAACCATAAAAATGCATAAGATTAATTTATCATTCATCCAATGAAGAGGGGCAAGAGCACCACTGCTAAGCTATTGCTTTCTTGTGAAGCAAAAAAAATTGCATATAAATGCTGTGGGGTTAACAACGATGCAAAATAAAAAAGTGGATTATTCTGTTTGCAAGACAATGAAATCTCTGCGATCGGAATCCCATAATCCATACACCCAGAATGGAGATGTCAGCGTTTATTTGATGCTAGGCATTGCATATGACTCACACAGACACTCAGACAGCGCTTAGCAGTTTTACAAATAATTATGCCCTACTTCAATTTTTGTAGGGCATGTCTACTTGGCACAGTTTCAAACCTAAACTTTGATGGTTAATTGCTTATGAAGGACATCCTTACTGATCACAGCAAATCATGATGATACAGAAGTACATTCAAATAAAATATAATGGTATAACCTTTGTGTCACTAAATCTATCTATTGTTGGATTAAATTGCCGGTCAAGTGTTAACAAATTGAATCTTGAAATTCACGGGGACCCTTTAAAAACTAATTATGTAGCAAAATCTATCAATTTCCTTAAGGTGTTTTGGTATAACAGACCTAACTTACTGATGTAAGCAAAATGCAATGCAGCATTCCATACCCACAAAGCTAAAGGTCCCTAGCAAGCACCCCTCTGCTTCTCCAATGTAGCACCAAGAGATAATTGTTCAAACCATCACTTCCTTGCAAGGAAGCAATTTTATTTTCTCCAGGACACCGTAACTACTACAAAAGCCAAACCAAATAACCAACTCAGCTCTCCACCACATCATCAACACTCCGTAAATCAATCTGGCGACCAAGCAAATCAAGCCGTCAACAGATCCCTTTACAGCCGATGCATACAAGCAAGCTAAACTACACATGGATGCATCCATATGGCAATTAACACCAAGCTCCCCACAGTTTCTAATTCCTATAGACCAACGCGTCGGCATCACCTGATCACTTCCAACTAGATTCCCTCACGCCTCCTCCCCTTGAGGCGAAATCAGATCGAACACAACCATGCCAAGCTACTTCGCAGGACGAGGCCCGCCTGACCGGAGCAAACCTCGTGGCTTCTCCGCGATCCCAGGCCAGACACGCCCAAGAGAAGGGGAGAAAACAAGAGACGGAGCACAAGGCGGAATACGAGGGAGGTGTATTCGATAGCTCACCGACGACGCTCGATCCGGCGCCGGAGCTCCCCAGCGTCATCGCCTATCGGCCGAGCGGTGGTTAGAGGATTCGAAGGAGAGAGGATTTGGGGATTCGCGAGGGGAAGGGGAGGTCAGCTTTTCCCTTCGACTGGAGGGCAGGACGCCGAGCCGAGACTAATATATTTTTGTTGGGTCGGTTGGGAGTAGGACGAAAACAGATATTATATATATTTTTATATTTTTGGGTTTAGATTTGGATGTTCCGCAGAACATACAAAAATAAATACTATCGGATATAAATATGAAGCGAATACAAATCAAATATAAATATAATTACGGATATTTATCACAACAAGAAAATATTCTCTACTTTATAAATACAACATATAGATAAAATATAAATGCTCTTTTATTACGTGTAGTCTTATATAGATACAGATATACAGAGATACATATAAAATAAGATGTTTTTAATTAAAAACACTTTTCAAATTAAGATTTTTTCTGAATTTTAAAATCTTTCAAAAGATTCGATTCCTTTTTAGTCCAGTAGGAAAGGTTAGATTTTTCAATCTTAAAAATCTCCTAATTTCTAAAATCTTCCAAATGTGCAAAATAATGTTTTATTTTATTTTCTCTTTTTTCTTTCTACTTTTCCCTTTCTCCCTTTCTCTTTCTTCTTTTTCCTCTTCCTCTCTTCTTTCTTCCTCATCCTCCCTCTTCCTATTCTTCTACCACGGACGGGGGCAGGCGAGAAGGGGGCGACAACAGGGCGACGTGGCGGCAGCGAGGCAGCCGTGGTGCGGCAGGGGGCGAGCCAGCACAAAGAGGGCCGACACGTCGTGGCAAGAGGAGGAGGCAGTGGCCTGTGTGTGGCAGGAGGAGGCAGTGGCCAGTGTGCGGCAGGAGGCAAGTGCAACTAAAAAAATTATCCAGATATCTGAATAGAAATTATCTGGATTATGTGAATCTATATCCATATTCATCAGATATTAGTGATATCATATTCGTATCCGTATCTGAGAAAAAAATCCGAATCTGAATCCGTATCCATATCCAAAAAATCCGTACCTAAAATAAAAAATCCAGATCCAAATCTATTTTTTACGGATTCGGATAAAAACTATCCGAATCACTTTCACCCCTAGTTAGGAGGGGTGGTTTTGGCCTATGACGGTGGCTTACAGCCGTTAGATTTGGGGAATCGATGATGCACGTGGACTCTGGACTATGGCGGTGGCTTACAATCGTTATGTGTGTGAGTCTCCTAGTCCTTGCACTATTCCTATTCTTTTAGTTCTTAAGAAAGATAGATCATGTCACATATGCATAGATTATCGAACAATTAATAACATTACAATCAGATATTGACATCATATTCCTAGGCTAGATAATATATTTAACGAACTGGGTGGCTCAACTGTATTTTGTAAGGTGGATTTGTGTAGTAGATACCACTAAATTCATATTAAATTAGAAGATGAATGGAAAACAACGTTTAAAACTAAGTTCGGTCTATATAAATGATTAGTCATGACTTTTGGTCTCACTAATGCACCCAACACCTTCATGAGAATTAATGAATGAAGTTTTACATATTTTCACTGTAAAATTTATGATGGTATATATAAATAATCTATTGATGTATTTCAGCTAGCTCTATTCGTCTATTATTATAACAAGAGACGCATGGAGGTGGGTTGATGGGACACTTTGGAGTAAAGAAGACAGATGGCCATTTCTTTTGGGCCAAGATGAGGAGAGACATGCAATGTTTCATTGCTCGCTGCACAACATACTAAAAAGCTAAGTCACGCTTTAATCCTCATAGTCTGTATATGTCTCTACCTATTCCAAGTACACCATGGAAGGATATTTTAATGGATTTTGTAGGACTGCCTAGAACAAAGGAGAGAGATGGTGTCTTTGTTTTTGTTGATAGATTTTCTAAAATGACTCATCGTAAGAGTGGTCTACATATGTTGCTAATTTATTCTTTTGTGAGTTTCTCTTTCACGGTCTACCAAATACGATAGTTTCTGATTGTGGCATCAAATTTCTTAGCCATTTTTGGTGAAATTTGTGGGCTAAGTTAGGGACTAAACTGCAAACTTTGTCATCCCCAGACTGATGACCAAACTGGGGTTGTGAATAAAATTTGATCTACCATGCTTAGGGCTATTTTGAAACAAAACATTAAAATAAAAATATGGAGTTTTATTATAATCATTCACTACCAAGAAGTGCCCTTTTGAGATTGTTTATTATGGTTTTGTGCCTCATGCTCCTATTGATCTTGTACCTCTTCCAACTTTAGAGAGGGTGAATTTTGATGCTAAACAGTGCTGAATTGATGTTAAAACTTCATATAAGACTACTAAAGAGAATATATAATACATAAATGCTAAGTATAAACTTGCTGGGAGCAAAGAAAAGACACATGTTACTTTTGCAACTGGTAATTTGGTTTGGCCGTATTTGAGAAAGGATAATTTTTTGTTTTTATAAATTTTAAGTTGTTACCTAGAGCTGCTAGACCTTTTAAAGTGCTAGAAAAAAATTACTGACAACATATACAAGCTTAAGTTACCTAAAAATTTTAGGATTAGTCCCACATTTAATATTACAAACTTGAAGCTATATTTAGGAGAAGAGGATGAACTTAAGTCGAGAATGACTATAATGCAAAAAAAAAGGAAGAATGATGAGGACATTCCTTCCAATGATGCAACCATGCCAACTACACAGTAAGGACCTTTGACTAGACCTCGAGCCCGTGAACTTAGTTATCAAGTTAAGTCATTTCTATCTATTCATACAAGTTCTTCGAATTGGCTGCCACTAAATACTTGTGATGATTTACCTGTTCTTAGGAATATGGGAGAGGAACAAAAGTGAATGTTAGACCACCTACTCAGACCTCCAAGTAGCATCGTTTTGAATCAGTCAAAACTCTCTATTTCGAAGGTCAATAGGAGCAAATGAGTACTTGCTGGAAAGATCTCATCATCTACTTTCAGATGAGTTTAACCTCACCAATAGAATCAACCGAAGCTACTCACAATAAACGAAACATTAATATTCAGAACTTCAACTCGGGCCTAGGCCTTGTATCTAGAATGGCCTATTAGGGGTGTTTAAAGATAGGGTTTGCTCCCACCACATGAAAGTGCATTTTGGTGCATCTAGGCATCTAATTAATTTTGGTGTATTAATAACAATGATGATCAAAATCTACTAATCGCATTAATGAGTTGTATGCAGAGAAGTCACGATAAACGGTGTTACAATTGAAACAAATTTGGAGAAAAGCTCTGATTAGTCCAAAATAGGCTCAAAGGTGTAAAATGTTGAATTACTTTTGAATTTGAGTCTAGGACTGCCGTTCTATAAAGAGGGATACGTTGAAAGTTATTCCAAAGCTTTGTGCTTAAAGAAAAATCTTTTTAAAAGTTTTTTGAATTGATTCAAACTCATTTCAGAATTTTTTAGTTTGACCGGAACTTCCGGCTCAGCACGGAACTTCCGAAAACAATGTTCTGTCTCTAAGTTTTAATTGGCCCGGAACTTCTAACTCTGCTCGAAACTTCTGAAATAAACCTTCTGTATCGGTTTTATTTTTGGCCCAAAACTTCCGGTTAAGTCCGGAACTTTTAAAATGAACCTTCTGTATCGGTTTTATTTTTGGCCCGGAACTTCCGAAATGAACCTTCTGTATCGAATTTATTTTTGGCCCGGAACTTCTAAAATGAACCTTTTGTATCGAATTTATTTTTGGCCCGGAACTTTCGGCTGAAGCCCAGAACTTCCAAAATTGCTGTTCTGTTTGAACTTGTTTTTCATCCCGGAACTTCCGGCCAGTTCCAGAACTTTCGGATGAACAGTAGCAAAATGTCTTCAAACGGTCATTTTTGTGTGCGGGGTATAAATGCCCCCTCACCCCATTTCAAACAGCTCTCTCTCTCACCTAAAAAACTCCAAGAACCCTAGAGCTGAAAACCCTAAACCGTTTCTCTTTCAAAGCTAGATCTATAGCAAATCTTTGAGATTTTGTTTGAGAGTGCAACATAAATCTTCTAGCAAACTTCTTGCTCATCTTTTGAGAAGATTTTTAGTGGTTGAGTTCATTGGTTTTCTTGATAAATCTTGAGCACAAAGATTTGAGCCTACAAGCCTTTCAACGGATTTGTTACTCTTAGAGATGCTACCTCCTAGACGGCTAGGCATCAAATCTGTGAGCACCCAAAGAGATTGTGGTGTGCCTGGAGAAGTTTATACAAACTCTACCTTAGCTTTAACACGGTAACTAGTGAAAATCCAAGCTTAACTTCGATTAAGGCTTGGTGAGGAAAAGGGTTGAAAGAGACCCGGCCTTTTGAGGCCCCTCAATGGAGACGTAGGATCGGTGGATCCAAACTCTGAGAAATATTCACTTGTGTTCTTCGTGTTCTTGCTAGCTCATATCTTCATATTGCTCGATCTACTTGCTAGTTAAGTTATAGAACATATTCCTGTGTAAAAGTTATAGCTAACAACATTGCTCATACTTGTATTCATTTACTTTGTTGGCTAGATTAAATTTTTATCTGTTCGGAGTTTTTCTGGTCTGCCCAGAACTTCCGGTTTAACCCGGAACTTTTGGACCCACAGAACTTCCGCCCAACCTCCGGTGCCCCAGAACTTTCGGTTCCAGTCAGAACTTCCGGACCTGGGGTTTAGAACTAATCGTTTTTCGCAAGAAATTTTTAGATCGCCTATTCACCCCCCTCTAGGCAACTTTCACCACCCCTCGTGGTCGTTTTGCCACCTATTTAAGCCCACACAGCAGCCACTTTATTGTTTGGGTTCTGTTTAGATGCAAGATAACTTTAGTTTCTTCCTTGTAAATACGTATATCAGATAGACCACCTATTTTACTCGATTCAGAACCCCAACTTCGTGTGTATCGGTTTTATCCTTGGCAAGGTCTATGTACTATTTACTTGTCAAGTTTTTCTTGCTTATTCTTTGAATTGCTCATAGGTTCAAGGTTGTTCTTGGCATGACAACAACAACAACAAATCAATGCCGATGTAACTATCGCTAAGGTGTAGCATCCCTGTTGGTCGTTGTAGTTAGGAAGAATAACATCAAATCCAACCCAAATCGAGTTATCCCTCTCACCAAAATGTCAGGACCAACCACTGCCATATCAGAAATAGAGAAACCATAGTATTTTAAGGGGTTAAGTAGACTTTTACATATTTTAAATTCCAAGGAAAGAATAAAAAAGCATGAAATAATTTGGCTCCACCAATGCCCTCAACACACCATCCCCTGACTACTCTAGCAATTTGAGCGGTGTGTTAATTGATCAATAAATGTTCAAGGGATTAATAGGACATAAAAAAACTAAAACTAGAAATTAAACCTAATTGTACAAATTAGAGTTTAACCTAAAATGCCTAGGGTCTAAGATGTGATCCAATATTAATTCTCTGACCCCTCACCCCGACAATAGACTCGCTTGAGTGCAGCCACCATTGCACCTCCACCGTCTCTCTACTCATCGTTGCTAGCCTTAACCATAAAAACAACCTTGGAGCATCTCCAATTCCAAGAGACTTCCTATCCCGCTCCACTCGCAAAAACAATGCTTAAGGGACTCCCTATCACACCCCTAAATTTAGGGACTCCCTATTCTAATCTGCAACATCACCAAATTTAGTGACCAATATCAGGCTTGCTATCACCTCCTCTGCCGTCCCTAATGGCTCCCACACACCCCCATTGTGGTTATCCCCTCTGTCCCCCACTTGCATCGACACCCCTTCTCTTTAAAAATCGAGCATTATTCTCGTAAAGGTTTCCTTTTTTAGTTTTTAGAAGTCTTGTCTCCAATCACCTTCCTTTCACCCTTGTCTCATTGCCATGTTCCTCTCTCTTTAGCTACCCCTACTCTTTCTTGTTGTGGGACCTTCAAAAATCGAATCTTATGGCTGTCAAGTTTTTTTTTAATTTTTATAAGTCCCATCAGCCTATGATTTCCTCTCGCCTCCCCCTCTGCCTTGTTGGCCCTAGCTGCATCACCTTACAAAATTATCCATTGAAATATAGATATTAAAAATAAATGTCTTTTATATGAAATCAATAAAATATAGAAAAGTTAAATATATAGAGAGGATGAGATTTTTGGAGTGGGTTGGAGAGAAAAAATATGGGTAGGAAATATTTTTAGAGAACTCCCAGTATGAAGATATAGACATGAGATATAGGGAGACGCTTGGAGATGCTCTAAGTGCATCTTCAACCCACACGCTAAAATTTACCCAAGATCTTTATGCAGGGAGTCACAAAAAATATTCACCCCTGATAATTCTTAACTCTCCAAACTATTCTCCTAATCTCACTCCAATATTCTATATATGGGGTCATACATGGAAGCTTAGAATTGGTAGTTAAAGGATAAATGGTGGGATAGAAGTTGCCTATATATACGGAGGGTGAAATATAGAATAGAGGCTATATAAATTTAAGGATTGTAGGACCGAAACTAGCGACCAGAGGGGGGGGTGAATGGGCGCAAAACAGAAAACAACGGAAAAATAAATTCTGAACAGAGAACCCAAATCGGAAGTTCCGATTTGAGGCCGGAAGTTCCGAACCAATCAGTACAAACTGGAAGTTCCGGTTGGAGTCGGAAGTTCCGGAGAAAAACAGAGTTCAGACAGAGTGCTCACACCGGAAGTTCCGAGACTATAAGCGCAAACCGGAAATTCCGGTTGGAGTCGGAAGTTCCGATGTACCGGAAGTTCCGGTCGGAGCAGGAAGTTCTGATTAACTCAGAACACCAGACCGAGAGCTCAAACCGGAAGTTCCGGTGGCAAATCGGAAGTTCCGATTTGCCTGGAACAGCACGAAAATCCTTCAAAATCTCTCCAAACTAAGTTGTCCAAAGAAGGTAGATGATGGCTAAAGTGTAGGTGAGTGCAACAAGCGTTCTTTTGCCGAAGAACCGCACAAAAGCTCTCAACCTAACACAATCATCATCAAGAACGAATAAAACTTGGGCAACAAGAAGAACTCTCACAAAAAGGAGAATCCTCTCAAAACGAATCAAGCACTTGACAATCACAATCCCAACAACAAGATAATCATCCAACAATCATGTGAGACAATAAAGGCAAGTACTTGAATCAAAAGCGTGCACAACGTCCAACTAGTCAAATCAACGGTTTATACGGTATGCAACGCATGAGAGGAGAGGAGTATACTAAGATGGCTTGCCGAAGAACTTGTCGAAGATGCTACGTTGCGATCCCACGAGCAGCACGAGCTCCTTGGCTTCCCTTGAAGAGCAGCCCCCCAAAAACTCGCCTAGCACTACCGCCACCTCACAACGCCTCCACATAACTCAACCTTGGGTTTCCCCTCGAGCTGCACCTCCACGGGGTAGAGGAGGGGCAGGGGAAGACCCGGCTTGGTGGGGAAGAGGAAGTGGTGGCTCCCTTAGGGCTAGGGTTTCAGCCCTAGGGTGGAGAGGAGAGAGAAAAGTGGAGGTGGGAGGAAGAAGAAGGCTGCACAAGACAAATTCTGAAAAGTGCTTCAATTAATTCCAAATTCCTCAAAGTGATACAAGGGTTAGGTCCCCTTATATAGCCCACATGGACCAAGGGAAAAGACCTCAATACCCCTTCGGGAATGTTCGATACAGACTCAAGGCCCACAGGGCAAAAACGTAAAATTACAGACACATATATTTATTCGGTGCCGCTATTTTTCGTAGCCGTCAAGACACCGCTAACTTAGACGCTAACTTTTACTTTTCCGTTAGGTTGACGGTTTTGAGCCGAAGCCGTCAAAGCGTCCGTCGCCTCCGCACCGTGCACCCGGATTGGACCGATCCGACCCCGTGACTCTTCAGTCCGGTGGTCGGTCGTCCGTGTACCTGAGTCGCACCGGTCGACACCACGACGGATCCCTTTTTCTCACTTGCCGCTTCAGCTCCGTGCACCCGGATTGGACTGGCACGCCCTCGCGACCCCTCTGTCCGACCAGCGTCCATCCGTGTACCTGAGTCGCACGCGAACTCTGTCACGGTCAAGTCTCTTCATTTCTCTTATTCTTATCTTCTTTCCCCGTTGACAATCACTCATCATCCCCATGGTATACACCATGGCTCCTCAAGGATGAGTTGAAGACACAATTTATAGGATATGTTGGGGAGTTATTTTTGTGAAGTTTGCTAAATTTTAGCTATAGAGAGTGGGATAGAAAGTGACTTAGAGGTGCTCTTGTATCTAGTACTAGCCATTATTAGAGCATCTACAAGGGTTCCTAAAAATTGAACCTATTTTGTGGGGGATAGCCCCCCGGGTAGGCCACGTGGTGGTTTCCTGGCTACGTAGCGTGCGGGCAGATAACCACGCAGCGCGCGGGCAGGTGGCCACGCGGCATGCCCCTGGGCGCAACGCCAGGCGGGGGACCCACAGCACGCACGCGCGCGCCAGCAGGAGTCAGACTCAGCCGAAGGATGTATGAACGCATTAAATGTGACTGGACTGGAAGCGAACAAGAGGCAATCCGGGCGCGTCAGAAGATCACCCGTCGGGTGGCGTCAGCGAAGAGGGCAGGTAGGGAGTTGGCAGCACGCCGCGTCCCATCTGGGCGTGCCATGTCCTATCGGCGCGCTGCCATGTATCCGTTTAGCTGTTGTACAATAGGTTGCGCCCAACAGGGGTATAAATAGCAGGACGTTCGCCTTAGAACGGACGGCTCCAAAAAAAGTGAAGACGGCTTCTTCAAGTTGTAACACACACACCCTTCACTACTCTCTGAGCCCTAGCTCGTGTAATCCGACACTGTAAACTCCATTCCCGACTAGTAAGCACCCCATCAAAACCCAGTGGACGTAGGCCTATTACCCTATCGGGGGGGCCGAACCACTCTAAACCCTCGAGTCAACTTTGGCCAGTTCTATTCATACGAGGTGTGCAACCATCGGGTCTTGAGTGCAGCGCTTCCCTGCCACAACAAATCACCCCCTCGGACCACCCCCGAGGAGGATTGTCCGACCACCCGTCGACATATTTATTCTCATATTAGGAGCCATCTCAAAACAATTGTCCCCTATATCTCCATCAAACACCAACAATTTCCATTAAATTTGGATCCATGTATTCCCATATTGCCTAGTAGTGGATGGAATGCGTGAACACATGTCGGCCTAGGCAATGTCATACCATATCGGCTCGTAGCCAATCGATGCCGGCATGTTGTCCATTTGCTACTATGAAATGTGTTGGCATCTTTGTCTAGCATCATCATCCTAAGAGGAGGCGATGCCCAATAGAGAGAGAGTTGGTGCTTGATGTTAAAGAGATATATGGTTCCGACGGACAAGAGAGATGTGATCCTAGCAGAGAGTGAAGTTGGCCCCTAACATTGAGACGAGGGGGAGGTGGTGGCTAACATCTGACAAATGGGAGGTAGCTCCCAGTGAGAAGGATAAGGGTGGGCAGTCGGTTTTATCGGTTCAGATTTTTTGGTTTGTAGGAAGTTCATTTTTCAGAAAACGGGAACCAAACAGCTTGCTGAATTTAGCAAAATCGAATAACTTTGGTTCAATTTTTTCGGTTTTTTGTTTTACCGAAGTTTTCTGCACAGTGCACACTATACAGAATACATGCAGAATTACAGATTAAAACCAGTGCATTCCCCTTTCATCCACCTAGAGTACATAGGAAACAAAAATTCAGCTTACCAGTCAAACAATTTTAGGAATGAAATGCCAACGCCTAACAGAATTATTTCAGGAAGCAGAAGCAATCACTTCAGGAAGCAAATAGTCAAATAGATCCAAAAACAACAAACAGTCAAGCGGATGCGATGGCTAGGTTGGCGATTGGGCGGCCGGGCAGTCAGGCGAGGCACGACGCGCATGGTGGCCAGGCGTGGTGAGTTGGCGGACCGACGGCAGTGGTGTCCTCAGCTACGGGAGTGCGGGGGCTAGGGTACCAAAGGAAATGGATAGACTTGTCGTCTTGGCTGTTGGGTTTGTGCGGCGGTGGCTGTTGGCTCTGTGCCCCTTATGACAAATGGTGATGCATCCCTGGTGCCTACGGTGGCATCATCTTGCGCTGGGCCTGTGCGCGAATATTTTGGTACTGCAGTTTGGTCGGTTTTTCGAGGATAAAAATTGAACCGAACACCGAACATTTTGTGCCCATCCCTGACGAGGGGAGCTAGTGACCGGCAAAAGGGAGGCAAAATTGAGACAATTTTGATGTAGTGGTGCGAAGATGGGCTTCGATTTAGGGGACGTGAAAAAAAATATGGGTCTTTTGGGGTTGTTGTCTTGTTGAACACATCTTTTTACCACGCAATACCTATATTTAGCTTTAGGGATGCGATGCTGTTATGCTAATCATATGCTCTAATGTTAAACTTGCTCCAAGCAAGGTGACTCAAATCCAATCGAACCCTAAGGCGGCCTACAGCTGATGTGGCGCACTCTCGTCAAGCGCGAAAAAGGACAATGTAGCTCTAGCGCCTTCGACGAGCAAAATAGGTTTGCGGCTTATACTATCCGCGTAAAGGGATAGGGAGTATACTATCCGCGTCATGGTTGGCCGTCAGTGTTATATTTTTGTAAATTTTTCAACATAGTTTATTTCTGTATAACAGAAAAAGGAAAGTATAATTTTGTTTAAAAAGACAAACAAAATGTACATAAGGCTCCATAAATACAGGATACAGAAACTTACACACCAAATCCTTGTATGATTGATAGTAGAAACAAAGTTCCCTTTATATATGGGAATAACAATTTGAAAATTTACATTTACACAGGAAATACTTGTTTGTTCAATACCAGAAACGAGTTGCCTCTTTATATGGGAACAAAAATGTTCTTACTGCTATGAAACTAATATCTTTATAAAAACCACAGTATGAAGTACCAAAATATAGAGAACAAAAGCAGACCTAAGAATCATTAATCTTTTCAGCCCTTCCGTTCTAACACCAAATTGATAGGTCCTCCGAACAGCTTTGGCGTCAGAGCCTTCGTGCACGCCAAAAATGCCAGCCCTGTATGGGTTTCGTGCTTCACTCACTTCATTGCTACAACTTTGAAGGTTTCTATGTAAGTTGTTGAACCTTTCCAATTCCTGTTCTTTGGCATGAATATAGGTGATTAGTTTTTCAGCTTGAGCCTAGAAATTACCAAACAAAAAAATAAGTCAGGATAATAGGAACCGCAACAATTGACAAACAAGATATTGAAGTTCAAACAATAAAGAATTAGAACTGACTTGCTTAGCTGTCAGCTGCTCAACGAGGCTATGTAGTTGCTTTTCCAGGACCTTTTCCCTCTGGGCTGCATACGTGAGAGAAAGGGCCAGTGAGGTACTGAGATACAGAACGTGAAATAGAAATATGTATTCTTTGTGTATAACTGGACATTTCTATGCAATATAGCCACTTCTAGTTGTCCTTTGATAGACCATCACAAGTAGTTCTCAAGGAGGTTCGGCCTTTTATCACAAGTAATACAGAACTAGGTACAATTAATCATTCATTTTAAAAAAGATTCTGAAATGCATTTTTAGAACCCATAAACTCATTAAATGCATCCCTAGATATCCAAAACCTGATGTGGCATACCAATACAGAAGCTGACATGACAACAAGTTTCGGTGAGGAAGAAGAGAGAGATTCATGGGTTTCCCCACCTGAGTCAGTGTAAGGTTAGTGATGGTGCCACACCAGCATTCACGTTGGCGGACCACGCTAGATTTTGGACCTCTAGTAGTACATCTAACATGTTAAGGGGTCTAAATGCATATTTAGAGTTTAGAGACCGAGGTGACATCCGAGGACAAGTTTATTGATCAGCAGTGCATTTTACTCTATAAAAAAGATACCACTGTCATTGTTCATATTTTTTATGTCTAGATTGAAAGAAAGTGATTTGTTATTAAACATAACTGATTTTTAAGGGGTGGTGAAATCTAGGCCAATTTATTTTCACGGATCTACCCATTCCCACTTAACAAGGCACTGGCTGTTATTGCTAACACATTCAAGCCTTCCATGTGCTGAGTGCTGTGTTAATTCCATAAAGGCAAAACCCTAATAAGGGCTGCACATATATACTCAGAGTACATGGGCCTAATGGGCCTTACCCACACACTCCAACACC
>KE372927.1:290042-304259 GCA_000418225.1 Zizania latifolia
TGTAATCCGACACTGTAAACTCCATTCCCGACTAATAAGCACCCCATCAAAACCCAGTGGACGTAGGCCTATTACCCTATCGGGGGGAGTCGAACCACTCTAAACCCTCGAGTCAACTCCGGCCAGTTCTATTTATACGAGCTGTGCAACCATCGGGTCTTGAGTGCAGCGCTTCCCTGCCACAACAAATCACCCCCTCGGACCACCCCCGAGGAGGATTGTCCGACCACCCGTCGACATATTTATTCTCATATTAGGAGCCATCTCAAAACAATTGTCCCCTATATCTCCATCAAACACCAACAATTTCCATTAAATTTGGATCCATGTATTCCCATATTGCCTAGTAGTGGATGGAATGCGTGAACACATGTCGGCCTAGGCAATGTCATACCATATCGGCTCGTAGCCAATCGATGCCGGCATGTTGTCCATTTGCTACTATGAAATGTGTTGGCATCTTTGTCTAGCATCATCATCCTAAGAGGAGGCGATGCCCAATAGAGAGAGAGTTGGTGCTTGATGTTAAAGAGATATATGGTTCCGACGGACAAGAGAGATGTGATCCTAGCAGAGAGTGAAGTTGGCCCCTAACATTGAGACGAGGGGGAGGTGGTGGCTAACATCTGACAAATGGGAGGTAGCTCCCAGTGAGAAGGATAAGGGTGGGCAGTCGGTTTTATCGGTTCAGATTTTTTGGTTTGTAGGAAGTTCATTTTTCAGAAAACGGGAACCAAACAGCTTGCTGAATTTAGCAAAATCGAATAACTTTGGTTCAATTTTTTCGGTTTTTTGTTTTACCGAAGTTTTCTGCACAGTGCACACTATACAGAATACATGCAGAATTACAGATTAAAACCAGTGCATTCCCCTTTCATCCACCTAGAGTACATAGGAAACAAAAATTCAGCTTACCAGTCAAACAATTTTAGGAATGAAATGCCAACGCCTAACAGAATTATTTCAGGAAGCAGAAGCAATCACTTCAGGAAGCAAATAGTCAAATAGATCCAAAAACAACAAACAGTCAAGCGGATGCGATGGCTAGGTTGGCGATTGGGCGGCCGGGCAGTCAGGCGAGGCACGACGCGCATGGTGGCCAGGCGTGGTGAGTTGGCGGACCGACGGCAGTGGTGTCCTCAGCTACGGGAGTGCGGGGGCTAGGGTACCAAAGGAAATGGATAGACTTGTCGTCTTGGCTGTTGGGTTTGTGCGGCGGTGGCTGTTGGCTCTGTGCCCCTTATGACAAATGGTGATGCATCCCTGGTGCCTACGGTGGCATCATCTTGCGCTGGGCCTGTGCGCGAATATTTTGGTACTGCAGTTTGGTCGGTTTTTCGAGGATAAAAATTGAACCGAACACCGAACATTTTGTGCCCATCCCTGACGAGGGGAGCTAGTGACCGGCAAAAGGGAGGCAAAATTGAGACAATTTTGATGTAGTGGTGCGAAGATGGGCTTCGATTTAGGGGACGTGAAAAAAAATATGGGTCTTTTGGGGTTGTTGTCTTGTTGAACACATCTTTTTACCACGCAATACCTATATTTAGCTTTAGGGATGCGATGCTGTTATGCTAATCATATGCTCTAATGTTAAACTTGCTCCAAGCAAGGTGACTCAAATCCAATCGAACCCTAAGGCGGCCTACAGCTGATGTGGCGCACTCTCGTCAAGCGCGAAAAAGGACAATGTAGCTCTAGCGCCTTCGACGAGCAAAATAGGTTTGCGGCTTATACTATCCGCGTAAAGGGATAGGGAGTATACTATCCGCGTCATGGTTGGCCGTCAGTGTTATATTTTTGTAAATTTTTCAACATAGTTTATTTCTGTATAACAGAAAAAGGAAAGTATAATTTTGTTTAAAAAGACAAACAAAATGTACATAAGGCTCCATAAATACAGGATACAGAAACTTACACACCAAATCCTTGTATGATTGATAGTAGAAACAAAGTTCCCTTTATATATGGGAATAACAATTTGAAAATTTACATTTACACAGGAAATACTTGTTTGTTCAATACCAGAAACGAGTTGCCTCTTTATATGGGAACAAAAATGTTCTTACTGCTATGAAACTAATATCTTTATAAAAACCACAGTATGAAGTACCAAAATATAGAGAACAAAAGCAGACCTAAGAATCATTAATCTTTTCAGCCCTTCCGTTCTAACACCAAATTGATAGGTCCTCCGAACAGCTTTGGCGTCAGAGCCTTCGTGCACGCCAAAAATGCCAGCCCTGTATGGGTTTCGTGCTTCACTCACTTCATTGCTACAACTTTGAAGGTTTCTATGTAAGTTGTTGAACCTTTCCAATTCCTGTTCTTTGGCATGAATATAGGTGATTAGTTTTTCAGCTTGAGCCTAGAAATTACCAAACAAAAAAATAAGTCAGGATAATAGGAACCGCAACAATTGACAAACAAGATATTGAAGTTCAAACAATAAAGAATTAGAACTGACTTGCTTAGCTGTCAGCTGCTCAACGAGGCTATGTAGTTGCTTTTCCAGGACCTTTTCCCTCTGGGCTGCATACGTGAGAGAAAGGGCCAGTGAGGTACTGAGATACAGAACGTGAAATAGAAATATGTATTCTTTGTGTATAACTGGACATTTCTATGCAATATAGCCACTTCTAGTTGTCCTTTGATAGACCATCACAAGTAGTTCTCAAGGAGGTTCGGCCTTTTATCACAAGTAATACAGAACTAGGTACAATTAATCATTCATTTTAAAAAAGATTCTGAAATGCATTTTTAGAACCCATAAACTCATTAAATGCATCCCTAGATATCCAAAACCTGATGTGGCATACCAATACAGAAGCTGACATGACAACAAGTTTCGGTGAGGAAGAAGAGAGAGATTCATGGGTTTCCCCACCTGAGTCAGTGTAAGGTTAGTGATGGTGCCACACCAGCATTCACGTTGGCGGACCACGCTAGATTTTGGACCTCTAGTAGTACATCTAACATGTTAAGGGGTCTAAATGCATATTTAGAGTTTAGAGACCGAGGTGACATCCGAGGACAAGTTTATTGATCAGCAGTGCATTTTACTCTATAAAAAAGATACCACTGTCATTGTTCATATTTTTTATGTCTAGATTGAAAGAAAGTGATTTGTTATTAAACATAACTGATTTTTAAGGGGTGGTGAAATCTAGGCCAATTTATTTTCACGGATCTACCCATTCCCACTTAACAAGGCACTGGCTGTTATTGCTAACACATTCAAGCCTTCCATGTGCTGAGTGCTGTGTTAATTCCATAAAGGCAAAACCCTAATAAGGGCTGCACATATATACTCAGAGTACATGGGCCTAATGGGCCTTACCCACACACTCCAACACCATGGATTTGGACCAGTGGACTTTGCACACAGGCTGACTATTTAGTCATTTCATAAGGAACAATTACAATAAGAGGTAGCATCGGTCCTGCTAAAGGAATGAATGTTCAGTAAGCAATTTGTGTTAACTCAATGATTGGGGTAGTCTTACACACTAAATCTCAATCACAATTTGTGTGCATTTCCTGAGTAGTGTGATTATTTGGATTAGCATAAATTTCAGAAAACAACAGACCATTTAAATCCAAAATAATATGACATGTCGGCTGGACACATATTTACTCTATTTTCCCAGGGACAATTGAACATATGCCATGTCTATTCTAGGATTTGTCACCTCTAGAGTGGAATTGATTTTTTGCCACCTCTTAGTTGGTTTAGCTCTATGATTGGCTACTTTGGGCCTAAATGAATTATTCATTTCCAATTCATTAATTTTTTACATCTAAACTGCAGCTGATGAAATATCCATTTTTCCCTTGCTCCTGTTACTTACTCCTGTGGCTACTCCCTGTCTGCCTCGCTGCTGCTGTCTGGCTGAAATCTCACGCAACACCCTGCTGTCTGGCTCCCCATATACCTGCAGCTAACTCCTACTCTGTCCAACTCCGCTGCCCTTCATCCTGTCTCGCCAGAGCACGACGTCCCCTCCACTCCTGTCTCACATGTGCGCATCCTTCTTTCTGCTCTCCTCCTAGCAACTTGTTCGTTTTGGTTTTTCAAATACTTGGAGACGCTCCCGATGACAGTGGCCACAGCAGCGCTCCCCAACGACATAAGGTATGTCTTCATGTTATTTGTCCTTCATCTTCTCTTATTGTTTCTTCCCTCATTTTATTTGCCCCATCTGCTGCTAAACTTCAAAACCTAAAAATAGTGGATGGGGAACGATTGACCACATGGATTTCAAAAGGGCCATAAAAGAGGCAGAGGCCCCTGCTGGGTATGATTTGTTACACACATTTCACACTTACTACAGAACATGCATGATAAATTTAGGATTCTAACATTATCCAACTTATTTTTTATTTTGTTGAAATCCCAGTAGGATTGATGATGATGATGCCTTGTTTAGAGTAACCGCTAATGATTTTTCAAATGGCAATATCACAGGACAGGGTAGATTGGACATCGATACAGATTGAAGTGAATACTGAGGAGATAAAACAACTGTTGATATCGTCAAAGCTGCTTATGAGAATGTTGTTTCTGCCTATTCAGACGCTTAGGAGCTATACAGTGTTCGGTTGTCTGATATTGCTTGGTGGATGGATGATGATGCTCGTGTAGCGTCTATTCTAACTGCTAGTGTGGAGCACCAGTTTTCTTCTTAGATTGTTGGGTTCTCTACTTCTTTTCAGATGTGGACTCATCTTCGTCAGAGTTATGAGCTGTCAGTGGATGCTCTTTATCTGTCTATTGTTCAGTCTCTTCAGCAAGGTGATGCCACAGTTGATGCTTTCTATGCTCATATCTCAGATGTGCTGCATCAGTTGGACTCTTTTTCTGTTACTGGTTGTCACTCTTGTCAGTGATGCTTGGCTCTGCATGCTGAGCGTGACTTTCGATGCCTCTACAAGTTCCTGACTCATCTTCGTCCAAAGTTTGAGCTGTGTCGGGCTCAGCTGCTTGCTCGACATCCTCGTGTCATGCTAGTGGAAGCTCTTACGGAGCTATGCTCAAAGACTCGTCTACATGGTTCTGGACTGCTGCCACTTCCATCTGTGTTAGTTGCTCATCCACCAGTTGTGCCTTTTTTGCCTGCACCATTGTCCACTGCTCGTGTGCCTTCTTTGTCACCAGTAGGATTGATGATGATGATGCCTTGTTAGAGTAATCGCTAATGATTTTTCGAATGGCAAGTTGGCAACCCAGTGTGATATCGCAGAACAGGGTAGATTGAACATCTATACAGATTAAAGTGAACACTGAGGAGGATGGGTCTATCTGTGTTATGGACGAAGTATGATATCCTTGGTCTAAGGGAAGAGGATGAGAGCAAAGGCTAGAGCTGCACAAAGAGAACATGCGCCTGTCCCGTTTTACATGTTCTGTTAGATATTGAAAGGTGCAGCCATTCATGCAGATGATGTGATAACTGGTGAGACAAGCTACCACTATATGACAGAGAAGACCCTCCAATGACTCTTGGGGATAATTTCCCTAGTATGGTTGAATTCAGAATGGTTTTCTGGCATAATACTATAAAGAGGGAATTTGACATAGGGATAGAGAAATCAGATAAGACAAAGTTTAGTGGGTATTGTAAGGTGAAAGGTTCTCCATGGTCAATTGTTGCAAGGTTGAATCCACACAAGAAGACAATTAGGGTATTTAACTTAATTGCATTGTTCACTTAGAATTTAGATGTCTTCCAGACATACATTGATTAAATTCCTAAACTTTATGGAATGGGGCAATGCCATCCAGGGCACTCATCCACCTCAATGTTGGTGCCCACCCTGATGTCATTGCTGGAGAGCACATAGACCCATGACAAAAACAAGTACTCGAGAAACCAAAACAAACAAGTTGGAGGAGAGCAGAAAGAAACGTTCGTGCTCTGGTGAGGCAGGAGGAACATGAACGATGCATGGGATGGTACAGCCCTAAGTAACAGGAGCAAAAGTGCAAAACGGGTATTTCAATTGCAGTTTAGATGTAAAACTAAATGAATTGGAAAAGAATAATTCATTTAGGCCCGAAATAGCAAATCCTAGAGCTAAACCAACTAAAAGGTGGCAAAAAATCAATTCCATTCTAGAGGGTGGCAAATCCTAGAATAGACAACTAAAAGGTGGCATATGCTCAATTTTGCTGTCATAAAATCTCCATGGAGTGTTGAGTCATTCATTACTTGATTAAGATGATCAGTTTAATTATTTATGTTTTGGACAGTAAAATTAGCTGAAATTGAATAGAGGTGGAATTTTGTGGAATGAATCTTAATAGAAAACATCTTGGGGTTATGTATACCACAGTCGATAATGCCTGAAATTTTATGCAACGTTGACCACAAAACATGAGGTTTTCTAAAATTTGCTCTTTGGTTTACAAGATACAAAAATATAGTTTTAGTAAGTATTCCCGATGGCATGTTAATCAAGATTTCTGGCTTTACCAAGTAAATTGATTCAAAGAGTGTACCACTTGTAAGTCAACAGATGATTTATTAGCATATGTCAGAGTGCAAACAACCACTTGTAAGTCAATTTTCAAACTCTCATAGCCCTTTATCTAGGAGGAGGGCCTTAATAACTCCAGAGCCAACTCATCAAAAGTCCACACTTTGACCACAAAAGTATTTATTTGTGACACACAACATTGAAATTATCTATGCTACCATTGGTATGATCATTTTTTAGGGTACCAATTGTAGCTCAAGTATCCACACTGTCCACAAGATGTATTAACACAACATTGAAATTATCTATATCCCCTTGGTAAATCATTTTGTAGGGTATACATGTAGCTCAAGGAAGTGTTCGGAAAAGCGTACACAAAGTTGTATACATAGTTATTAAGGCATCATCTTAGTGTCGCCTAGGCAGTAAGGCGGTGCGGCGCGGGCAAGGTGTCCGACCGCCTTAGTTGCCTCCTAGCCATGGCATGGCGCAGTCTGTGTGGGCACTGCAGCAACAGGCCCGACAGAAACGGGTGCAAGCGTGGCATAGGGCCAACGGTGGAAGAGCACCCCTGGCGGTGGCGGCACGCGCTCGGCGATGGCAGGGCACAGTCGGCAGCAGCACAGGGTTGGCTCGGTGGGGCGCAGTCAGCGGCGGCAAAGGCGTGGCTCCTCCCTTCCTCTGTTCTGTCTCCTGCTAGCATGCATCTGAGCCAGTGATTCACTGCCATCATTGTTTGCTACTGGCATGAGAGCGCTAGAGAGGGGAGGATTTAACAGAGGAATGGGTAGAGGCATGGAGCAGAGAGAAAATTGAGAGAAGGATGCAGCAAAGAAGAGAACAAGGGAGAGAGGGTGGCAATGGCTGCTTGAGAGAGGGAGCTGGTGCTCCAGTGCTAGGGCAAGAGAGGAAGAGAAATGGCTGGCTGGATGCAATTGTGCCCATATATTCTCATATATTCCCTTTTTCATTTTGTAAGGTGTCACCTCACCTTACGTCTTACTGCTTAAAAAGTAAAAAGGTAGTTGGGTGCCTCACCTTGCCTTAACAGCTTAATAACTATGGTTGAATACAAGGAATAGGTGCCCAACCTGTTACAGAATAAGTACTAGTTAGGCATGCACTATAATCGCTAGTTTGCTAAGCAGTGGGTGGCCACATGGATACAGATGCTAGGGATGGGCATGGGTCAACTCGTGTGTATGGGTTCGTCCATTCTAGTTCAACTAAATGAACTAAATGCACAATTTCAACTAGCAAAATTGATAAGTTGTAAATTATTCAAAGCCAATAGCTTCATTAATTTAGACTACTCGGTTTTTCAACTAAAGATGATCGAAATAAGCCAATAAAAATTAAAAATGTGCATCTTAGCAAAAACAATCAAAATTTACCAGGAGTCGGATTCTTTAAGGATTCTCCTTCAACCAAGGACCATTCCATCTCCAACATTTGCACATTGCTTTCCAGAAATTTCTGTTAGCAAGAAGTAAAACTGGTTATAAACCTAATTAACTATTTTGAATTGAAAAATGGTTCTAATGATTAATGAATGACATACCAGCTCTGCGTTCTTCTCTTTCAAGTCTTTAGACTTGAGATTAATCAATGATTCAGCTTCTATCATAGAATTTCCAGTAGTCTCAGAAGCAGCTGCTGATGCTTTATTTTGAGAAGCATATTGCACAATCAGAGTATTGTCAAGTTGCGCCTTCAAATCCTGCTCTGAAATTTCCATTTCCTGCAAAAATCATTCCCTATTAAGGTATTGTGCAAGTTCCCATCATTGTGGTAAAAAAGAAAAGATATGTTCAAAAAGATAGAAGGGATATATTACTTGGGTTGGAGCGCAAAGATCACAAATCAGATCTTAGATCAAAATATGCTCCAAACAGACCAGCTAAGGCTTTATTATAAGTTAAAAGATTGAAATTGTCAAGAACACAGAGTGCACATTTAATTATGAAACAAGTTTTAGGTCCTTATAAGGAGACAAAAATGGAATTTTCAAGAAGACTGTATATGGCATATTAGTATATGGTAGTAGTGATTATATCTAGTCATTTTTTATATGTAGATCACTGTCCTTATATCTCTACGCATGTACTCCTATAGTCCTATATATAACGGCATTCAAGGCTCAATACATCAATCACTGTGGGTGAATGTTAGAGTATATAGTATGAGTACAGGTAGGTTAGCGTATATGGTAGTAGTGAGGATATTAGGTAGCATCAGATTTATATCTAGTCCTACTTTATCTATAGATCTCCTTATCTCCTACGTATGTACTCGGTACTCCATATATATCGCCCCCTGAGGCTCAATATAATCACTACTACATACACTAATATGTCGTATACTCTAACAATTGCTCAAATGTAAAATCGTATGCAAAATTCAGATTCTAGAGGTCCTTTTATGCAAGAAAAAGGTATTTCTAGAGTTTTCAACAAATCCGAAGGCTCCTGCTCGAAATTCTAATTTTTCACGTGATTTTTAGAAATCTAAGGATCTTTCTGCAAATGTGTCTGTCATATGGAAAATAACGTATTCCAGACGCAAAAAGAGGACAAAACCTGATCTTAGGACTCCTAATCAGAGTAGGATTGCAGAACAAGAGTTCAAATCAGGCTATAGTTCATGGCTGGCCAAAATATTTATAGATATGCTAGTTATCTTCAGTTAAGAAAGGTTTAAAGTAAGTCATGTTTAGGATAGGTTGTTATCTTTCGAGATTGTGTTAGATTGAGTTGCTATCTTTGAAGATTGTCTTAAATTGAGTCCTAGTCGTTATCCTTAAAAGAGTCCTAGTTGTTCCCGTCAGTTTGTATTATAAATAGGCCTGTTGGCCAGTAGAAATAAAGGAAGCAAGTTATTATCTATTTGGCCGGATTGGATCCCTTCCCCTCTGCTGGCGCGCTACGCAACGGCTCCTCCGCGCCGGCAAGGTCCGAGGCCAAGGCCTGCCGTCTCCTTCAAGTATAACCCAAGGTCAAAGGCTAGGAATAATATTCCTGTCCCTAACAATTTGGTATCAGATTACTCAGGTTCATCTCCTCCCATGGCACCCTCATCTTCTACGACGGACGACATCATCAAGGCATTGGCTGCACTGACTGCTTCAAGTGGAGTCGCTATCACAGCGATTTGCTGTTTTGGAGCCCCTGCCTAAACGTGTGGATGGACTAGCGGAGAAAGTACAAGCGCTGCAAGCTGCTGATTATGATCATGTCCAGGAGGTTCGCGCCCTGAATCTTGCTGTTCAGCGCGTAGAACAGTCTAAGCAATCTTCCCGCAACACTCCACAAACTCATCACCAGGCACGGGATGTCAATGTGCTTTCTGGTGACGGGGATTTCAACTCTCGCAGATCTACTCCACCACCTCGGGACAGCGATGAGGGTAATCAGTTCGGTGACACAGGTTTTCATCCACAGGCTAAATTGGAGTTTCCAACCTTTGATGGCAAAGAGGATCCTCTTCCCTGGCTGAATCGCTGCGAGACTTTTTTCCAAGGACAGCGTACTCCTAAAGAAAAGAAAGTCTGGTACGCGCCATTGCACCTCACAGGGTCTGCCCAACTGTGGTACTATCGTCTGGAACTTAATGCAGGAACCCCATCATGGTGACGCTTTGTTCAGCTTGTTCATAAGCGGTTTGGCCCTCCTATGACCACAAGTCCGCTGGGAGAACTAGTTGAACTTCGTCGTACTGGATCAATGGATGAATTTGTTGATAAGTTTTTGACTATGGTCTGCCGAGATGCAGATTTATCCAAGGATCAACAGATTCAGCTCTTTGTTGCTGGTTTGGGGAACCCATTAAAAACTGATGTTGCTCTATGTCGGCCCCAATCTCTTGATGACTCCATCATGTTCGCTCGGGCTTACGAACAGCGGCTTCACTTGGATTCCTCCCCATCTCCAACCAGTGGGTCCGTCTCTCGCTCCAATTTTATTCCCCCACTGGCCGCTCGGCCGACTCAGTGGCCTCTGGAGGCACGAATCAGCGATCACGATCTGCGTCGCTGCCCTGCCGAAGGCTGTCACCAGTGGAATTGGCTCAGCGTTGCGCGGACAGGCTATGCTTTACTTGTGATGAAAAGTATGTCCCTGGCCATCGCTGCAAGAAGGTCTTTGTCATGGAAATTTTTAGTGACGCTGAGGAGCCCAATGATCTGCAGGCAGTAGAGGACACCGCATCCGTTATGGCTGTCTCCATGCCTAAGCCTCGGATTTCCCTTCACGCCTTTGCTGGTATTCATGTTCATAAGTTTGATACTATTAAGATTTCAGTCAATATTGGCCAGTCGCAATTCATTGCTCTTCTGGATTCTGGGTCCACCCACAATTTTATCACTGACGAGGCAGCACAGCTTGCTGGCATCACATTATCCCCATGTGCAGGGCTGTACATCATAGTGGCCAATGGTGATAAGATTTCTTCTCCTAGTAGATGTTCTAATGTATCTCTGCAAATTACAGGAGAGCCCTTTGCAGTTGATCTATATGCACTACCTTTGGGAGGGTATGACATGGTTTTGGGCGTTCAATGGCTCGGCACGCTTGGGCCGGCTGTTTGGGACTTCTCTCGGCAGACCGTTTGTTTTGCTCGTGCGGGGAAACAAATAATATGGAAGGGAGTGAGTTCTATTGAACCTGCAGCAGTTGCAACTATGGATGGTGCCTCCAGAGATCTTATGGATGCTTTACTAGGTGAATTTTCATCTCTGTTCGAGGAACCTAGCGGTCTGCCTCCAATGGGCCATATCTCCCACCACATTCGTCTTTAGCAAGGCACGTCGGCGGTCGCAGTCCGCCCTTATAGATATGCCCATACGCAGAAAGACGAGCTTGAACGACAATGTGACGCAATGCTCAAGAGCGGAGTTATTCGGCCAAGTACTTCAGCATTCTCTTCTCCTGCCCTACTCATTAAGAAACGTGATGGCTCATGGCGATTTTGCGTCGACTATCATGGTCTCAATGATAAAACGATAAAAGATAAATTTCCTATTCCAGTAGTCGAGGAACTTTGGATGAGCTAAAAGGCGTCTGCTTCTTTACAAAGCTCGATCTGCGCTCCGGTTATCACCAGATTCGCATGCACCCTGCTGATGTGGACAAAACAGCCTTTCGTACACACCAAGGCTTGTTCGAATTCCTGGTTATGCCTTTCGGCCTCTCCAATGCACCCGCAACGTTCCAAGCCCTGATGAATTTGGTCCTGCTGCCATTTCTCCGGAGGTTTGTCCTCGTTTTCTTTGACGACATTCTAATTTACAGTTCGTCATGGTCGGATCACCTCCGCCATGTTCGTGCTGTCCTTCGAACCTTGCAGGAGCATCAATTATTTTTAAAGCGCTCTAAATGTGAGTTTGGAGCTACTTCCGTGGCGTATCTAGGCCACGTTATCTCTGGCGCCGGTGTTGGACCAGCAGAAAGTGCAAGCAGTACTGGATTGGCCAATTCTAAAATTAGTCCAAGCAGTTCGCGCCTTCCTAGGGTTGGCCGGCTATTACAGGCGGTTTATCCGAAATTTCGGCACAATTGCAGCACCGTTATCAGCCCTACTAAAGCGTGATGCATTCCGCCGGTCAGATAAGGCTCTAAGTGCTTTCCATGCTCTCCATCAAGCCATCACAACGGCACCAATCCTGCAACTTCCGGATTTCTCCCAAGAATTTATTGTCGAATGCAATGCGTCGGGCTCAGGTTTTGGTGCAGTTCTTCACCAAGGGGGAGGGCCCATAGCATTTTTCAGCAAGCCAATCGCACCTCGGCACATGAAGCTGGCCGCATACGAGCGCGAGCTCATCGGACTGGTTTATGCGGTGCGCCACTGGAGACCGTACTTATGGGGGCGCCGTTTCATTGTCCGCACTGATCACTACATCCTCCAATTCCTTCTGGATCAACGCCTGACTACGGTTCCCCAGCACCATTGGACCAGCAAACTCCTTGGTTTTGATTTCATGGTGGAATATAAAATAGGAGCTTCTAACACCGTAGCAGACGCATTATCCCGACGAGACGAACACACTGCCAGCTGTTCGACAATATCCGACCCCCTGTTCTCCATCTTTCAAGAGGTCAGGCAGGAAATAAATTCCTCCGCCGAGTTGAGTTCATTGCGCAGCGATATCACAACAGGCAGCAAGTCAGCCCCATGGTCGGTTAAAGATGAATTGATATTGTTCAACGGCCGGGTCTTCATTCCTGCCTCAAGTGTGCTCCTGCCTCGTCTCTTGGAGTGGGCGCACAGCATGGGACACGAAGGGGTCCAAAAGACACTACACCGCCTCCGCGCTGACTTCTAGACGCTTAAGGACAGGGTGGTTGTACAGGATTTTGTGCGATCCTGCACTACGTGCCAAAGTAATAAAGTCAAGCAACTCCTACCAGTCGGACTATTGCAGCCGTTACCGGTGCCATCCTCCGTTTGGTCAGATATCTCCATTGATTTCATTGAACACTTTCCCCGGGTGCATGGCAAGTCCGTTGTGTTGACTGTGCTGGACAGATTTTCAAAGTATGTGCATTTCATTCCACTAGCTCATCCATATCCAGCGACTACAGTTGCCCAGGTTTTCTTTTCTGAAATTGTCCACCTACACGGTCTACCGGTTTCTATCATAAGCGATCGTGACCCAGTTTTTACAAGTCAGTTTTGGAGCGAGCTGTTTCGTTTAATGGGAGTTAAGCTGAATCTGTCCACAGCCTTTCACCCCCAAACAGACGGCCAATCGGAGGCAACTAATCGAATAATTGTGATGTATCTTCGTTGCCTTTCCGGCAACAGACCTCGGCAGTGGATCAAGTGGCTACCGTGGGCTGAATATTATTACAACATAGCCCTCCAGTCTTCGTTGGGCACTTCGCCGTTCAAGCTGGTTTATGGCCGAGCCACCATCCCTTCGCTCCTATGATTCAGGTTCTGCTCGATTGCCAACTGTACAACAGGCTTTGCAGGAACGGGATGAGTTCCTTAATGATACTAGGGACCGGCTTCTGCAGGCTCAACCATATTATAAACTGTTTTATGATCGGCATCATCGCAAGGTGGAATTTCAGGAAGGTGATTGGGTGTGGTTACGTCTTCTTCGCCGACCAATCGCTTCAATTCAAGGGGAGAATAAAGGCGAGTTAGGTCCTAAGTTTTTCGGACCATACAAGATATTGGAGCGGATTGGCGACGTCACTTATAGGTTGCAGCTCCCGCCATCGGCTAAGTTACATGATGTGTTTCATGTCGGTTTATTAAAGCCGTTTCAGGACACACCACCTTCAGCGCCTCCTGTGCTACCTCCCCTAATTCATGGCAGGGTGTCCTTAGCTCCAGAGAGTGTCATGCAAAGTCGTTTAGCTCGGGACCGTCTAGAGCTGCTGATTCAATGGAAAGGTTTGGGTGCTGCAGATGCATCTTGGGTATCCTTAGAAGATTTCAGAGCTCGCTTTCCAGAATTTAAGCTCGAGGACGAGCTGCTTCTTAAGGAGGGGAGAGATGTCATATGGGGAATTATGTATTCCAGACGCAAAAAGAGGACAAAACCTTATCTGAGTAGGACTCCTAATTAGAGTAGGATTGCAGAACAAGAGTTCTAATCAGGCTATAGTTCATGGCTGGCCAAAATATTTATAGATATGCTAGTTATCTTCAGTTAAGAAAGGTTTAAAGTAAGTCCTGTTTAGGATAGGTTGTTATCTTTGGAGATTGTGTTAGATTGAGTTGCTA
>KE372927.1:313739-324470 GCA_000418225.1 Zizania latifolia
CCCACCCCTCCTCGGCCGGTGCCTCGCCCTAGCTGCTTGCTCTGCCGTCGCCTGGTCTGCACCATGGCTGCTAGTCGCCTTGGCCGGTGCCACGGTCTGCGCCCCGCCTGCTCATCACCCCAGCCGACGCTCTACCTCGCCCGTGAGGCCCCAGCCCGGTCAGCGCGTCGCCGTGCATGCCCTGCCCGGCCTTGCCTCGGCCGGCGCCCCTGCGTCACGTGCCTGGTGCTAGCGCCCCTACATCGCACGCCTAGGAGAGAAAGAAAGGAAGGAAAGAAGAGGAAAGAGAGAAGAAAGAGAAAAAAAGAAGGAAAGAAAGAGAGAAGAGAAAGAAACAAGAGAAGAGAGAAAAAATAAAAAAATAAAAAATGATTTTTGTTTAGAAATTAAGGGATTTTGAAGGTTTGAAAAACTATTTTTTTCTAGAATTTTAAAAATAAAGGGGATCTTTTGAAACATTTTTAAATTTAAAAAATTTCTAAATTTGGAGAACATTTGTTATCTACCAGACAGTTTTCTTGTTCCGATAAAAAACCGTAATCATATTCATATTCACTCCGTATTTGTATCCGATAGTATCAATTTTCGTAACCGTATCCGGAGTATCCGAATCTGATTCCGAAAATAATATGAAAAATGATATGATATTACTAATATCCATCCGTATCCGATCCGTTTTCATCCCTACGTAAGAATTACCAAGATATGAGCAGCGTGAAAGCTTAAAATTGCTAGCTTAGAATTGAAAAATTAGTTTGGTTTGATGCCAACCACATAGACAAGTATGTTAGCAAACCATAGAGTAATATTAAAATTTTGGTAGCAAATATTTTTGATGGAGTATTTTGTTTGCTACCGTGATAAATTTTGGTAAGTTAGCAAACCAAATTGAATCCATTTTTTTCGCTTCTTTGCATTGGGTTCTCTGTAGTCGATGTGTGCCAACCTTACCTATGGTCATACATGAGATTATTATATGGAGACTACAAAATCATTACTCAATGTTTTCCTCTTCACCTTAATAAGTTTTTCAGCCATAGTCAAATTTCTCAGGACAAAGGCTTCACCTCTAGCGACAACACCAACGTGGAGACGATGACGGTATTAAATCAGGGCTCATGGTGGGTTTGGAGACAAGAGGAGAAATGGAGGTGTTTATATCAAAAATATGATCAATTCTACTAGTGCATGCTACTAGTATATGTGATTGACAATGTTTTAAATATTATCATCATTAGTGATTTTTCATTGATGCATACCTTTCGCCGCCTCTCCTCCACGCCGTCGGGTGTATCATCTCATCTCCAACACGCCTATTGTATAAATTTATAGTTTTATTCATCTCCATCTCTATTTTGGGGATGATTTTACCTTTTTAATTTCTACTAACACTAATTAAGTGTTAGAATTTATGGACCTAAATCCCATATGTAGAAGAATAAATTCCTAAAAAATCTCAAAGACCTATCTCAAGGGAGGCATGCATGTCAACTTCAATACCACCTTGCTAGTTCTAGAATAGTGAGTGTTGGGGATGTGACCCCCAGGTACCCCGCGTTGGGCTTATCAGTCCGAATCGAGAGTAGGGCAGGTCCAACATTATAGTCCGGTATAGCCCATGAAGGGGTTTGGTTCTGATAAAAAAGGTTGAGTCCTTATCGGGAAACCAAACCTTAAATATGGTATGAAGAGATATGCTTGTATCAAAATCCTTATAATTAGGGGATTAGCATCCAAATTCGGTAGGTAATCTTAGGTATTCAAGAGACCAACTCGGGATAGAGTCATAGGTCATTGGGCTTGTCCCTTGAGTATATAAAGGGGACGAGGCACCCCAGAGGCATTTTATTCTTCTTGCTTTCAACGCCTTAAGCCTCCATAGCTTAATCGCGTTGCATTGTAAGTTTAGACACCATATTATACACCCAGAACACTGGATATAGGGCTATTATCCCCTGAGAGGCCTGAACCAGTATAAATCTTGGCTCTTATTAACTAGAGTTGACCATCGGGTTCGAAGGTGCTGCGCTTTCCTTACACATGTAATCACCACCTTGGATACCTCCTTAGGTGGACTGCTCAGTGATTCACTGACAGTTAGCACGTCAGGTAGGGGAATGCGGCGGTCTTCACCAAAATTCGATGGCATCACGTCACCGACTCTCTGCTAAGCCCAGGACAACATTTATCCTGGACGACATCATGTTCATCGTTGATTCGACTGGAAGGCTAGTTCTCTTCGACTCGACGCCGACACCGGGCCAATATTAATCGCCATGCCAAGTCCTCGACCCTTTCATTGCCTGAATGGCAGACCGGGTCATGGAGCGTCTGGCCGACACCGTTAAAAAATTAGCGACGGATCAACTTGCCGGACAGGTTGTGGACTGGCTCATTCAGCATTTCTCGAGGTGTCCTAAGGACCTGCTCCCACGAGGCCCCTCTCCTCGTCCTCAGGAAGATTTTCCCGAGCACGCCGGAGGGCGACTCGTCAGACGCTTGCTTGGACATGCTCTAGGGCCAATGACGACGACACTTTGGCTCCCGATTCCAGCTCCTCTCTCCACACTAGATCAACAAGGCTTCGACACAAGAGCTCTAGGAAGAATGGTCGGGGCCCACAAGGGACCAACCAGCAATTCAAGCGCTCGGGAAAGGAAGGGCAGGATGACACCACGGGACGATCTCAACGGTGATGGACCCGCAGGAGGATGTGACGCAAGAAGATCAGCGAGGATGTCCCAATGTAGGAGGAGTAGCGGACCAGGATCTCGAAGATGGCGACCAGCGAGGATCGACGCCAGGCTAGATCGTCCTCGGGACCCACCGTCCAACGCCGCTCCAAATTTTGCCAAGAACGCCGAACAATGGCTAACCCAAGTTCTTCCCTTTTATCCAGCTATGTACCCTTTGCCATAAATATAAAATCAAAAATTTTCTTCATGCAGAACTGCATCATGCATTTATGAGATCATGTGTATGATCATTGATAAGTGATGAATAAATTAGTTTGATATTGAGCACTTTGGTCGAGTTGTCGAGCACTCAGCACTTAGCACTCGAGGAAATTCAGTACTTAGCCTCGAGATAATTCAGTCCTCGAGAGATTTTAGCCCTCGAGAGTTTTTAGCACCCGAGAATTTCAGTCTCGGGATTCTAGATCCCTCAGATTTTTGTTGTTCGAGTCGGATCATATGCTTAAATTATTTATTTCATAAATATACAATGTTTATGATGGATTGGAATATTTGAGTTATGTTGAAAAGAATTGATTGGATTAATTGAGTCAAGTTGGAAAGAACTTGTGCTCGAGAAAAGGATTTCTTGGTTTGTTCATGTGCAGGCATTGCTTGAGGGCGAGTCGTGGTCGATGACGAGATTGGAGCTAGGCTCAGGGAGGAGTTGAGGCTGAGAATGGTCGAGGATGTCATGCGGGATGCTCAGGCTAGAGGATACGGCAAGTGAAGATGGTTTCCAAATGGCGTACGTGGGATGCGTGCAAATGTGGAAAGGATGCGAGGTTTCCTTATGGCATACGCAGGAGACGTGTGAATATAGAAAGGAGGAAAATTCGAAAGGAGTTAGGATTTGTTCGATTCGTAAGAGATATGAATTTCTAGTTGGATTAGGATTCCAAAAGTTAATTTTGTGGCTCATGGTGGCAGCCATGAGGAACTATAAAAAGACTAGAGGGGAGAGCAGAATGGATCATAGAAAAAGAAGAGAAAATTAGGGTTTAGCCTTTTACTCTCTATTTATGGCTTTATTCGTGATTTGGTGAGGGGTGCTTTGGATTACACCTTGTAAACACTCTTATGCAATAAAGATTCATCTTCAAGCAACAAAGAGTGCGGTATCACGTTCTCTCTTAATGTTCATCGTATTGTATTGTTTTAGCTTATTCTGTGATTTCGTTTTTACTTGTGATTTAATTCAAATTGGTTCATTCAAAACCTTGCTAGGACATTAAGAGAGAGATCTGCAAAGTTCCATTCGTTAATTCCTTATATTTTTGAAGTAATTGAGGTTTTAATTTTTTGATCAGATCTGCTTTGTTTTTTACACTAGCAAATCTCAGGGATCATAACTTTTGATTGGGAACTTGGATTTGAGTGAAATCTCTCGATAAAGTTTCGTATTGAAGTCTAGTTTATTGTGTTAAAATTTCAGATCAATCCGACTGTTTTAAAGATACGCTTGTTTTACCGTACTTTGGTCAGACTGTTTTCTATCCTCGGGAAGCTCTCGGGAGTGCTCTCAGGAAATTTGCTGAGTACTCGAGAAAGCACTCGGGAAATTCCCTAAGTCCTCGAGAATTTTAGTCTGGTTGGGGATTTTGCTGATTGGTCAAGAATTAGCTTTCTGAATTTGTTTTTGAGAGTTTTTGGGGTACTGCAACCATTCGCCCCCCTCTGGTTGCCGTGGTTAGTGTATTTCGATCTTACAATTGGTATCTATTTTGTTTTGATCTTAACTGGTTTAAACAATCATCATGGCATTTGAGAGCTTTTTAACTAAGCCTTATATTTTTTATGGAATTAATTTTCAGTTTTGAAAAATAAAGATGGAGGCTTACATCATGTCACAGGGTTTTGACATATGGGAAAAGGATTCTAAACCATATGATCCATCTTCTTATAATCAAGTTAATGACACAAATAAGGCTGCTTTTGAAGCAAATTGTAAAGCTCGAAACTTGATTATCAATGGTGTTGGGTGTTCTAATTTTGGCCGTGTTTCTCAATTTTCTTCTGCGCATGAGATGTGAAATGCTTTTTGTGCCTATCATCAAGGCTCCTCTACAATTAAGAAAGTGCGTAAAGACGTGTACAAGAAAGAGTACATGAAATTTGAGATGAAACCCAGTGAAACCTTTGATGGAATTGTGCCCAAGAGAATTTTAGGGGAACTGAAAATTCTGGCTGAGGGTCAGAAGTTCCGGGTTGTGGAGCATTCGAAAGTTTTGGTTATACCGGAAGTTCCGGGCCAGCCTCAGTTTCGGTTTTTTGGAGGAGCCGGAAGTTCTGGGCCTGCCTGGAAGAACCGGAAGTTCCGGATCGAGATAACTTCGATACAGAAAGTTATTTTCGGAAGTTTCGGTTAGAACCGGAAGTTCTGGTCCAGGCAAACAGATTAGATCTGTTGGGCTTTAATACAGATTAAAGGCCCATGACAGGACACTATATAAAGAGAGGTGGGGCAAGCATGAAAAGGCTGCTGGTTGTTGTTGCTGCTGTTCCTAGTTGAGAACCCTAGCCGCCACCTCTCTTCTCTCCTCGATTGCAAATCGTTGTGATCGATCTCTCTGGATCTCGCGAGTGGTGCTAGCATGCCGGCGTGAGGTGATCCTATCCCCGGACGTGTGGATACCGTGGAGGCACTACTCCAATAGTGGTGCTCACCTTCTTCCCGTGGAGATCGCCAGATCGTAGGATCGCGTTGTTTTCATCGCCGGATCGCCGACGAACGAACGGAGTCAGGAGGAGCAGCTCGAGGACGCGCTTCATCGACTCTACTTCCGCTGCCCGAGTGCATCTCGAGGCTCAAGGTAACGATCCATGATCCTATTACACGCATGGTTCCTGGGCTAACAGGGTAAAATTTTAAAATTAAACGCTAGCGTAGCCTCCCCATAACCCAACAATCTTGAATGAATATTTTGCTCGCTTTAACAAAATTCTTAGCAATCTTCGTTCAGTTGATTCTTCCTATGCTACTAATTATACTAATTCTAAAATTGCTAGATATTTGCTTAGTAGGCTTGATATGTTGGTTTGAAAGATGAAAGTTAGTTCAATTCAAGAGTCGGTGGATATGACTACTCTCATTTTAGATACTCTTTATTCAAAATTAAAAACTCATGAATTGAATGTCTTTTCACGTAAGATTTCTCCTAAATCAATGGCCTTGGTTTCTTCGTCTTCAAATGAGTTTTCTTTTTTTGTATCATCTTCGAGTGTTTCTTTATCAGCTTTAAATGCCCTATTTGATGAACAATTTGAGCAGTTTACAGAGGAGGAGTTGATATTGCTTTCTACTAAAGTTACTAGAGCTTTGAACAATGTAAGAAACAGAAGAAGATGCGGTCCTGTTCGGTGCTTTGAATGTGGTGAGACCAACCATATTTGTGTGAACTGTCCCAAGCTCAAGAAATCGTCAAAAGAAGACAAGAAAGACAGCAAGAGTTCATTCAAAGAGGGAAAGATGAAGAACCACAACTACAAGAAGATGGTGCATTGAGTCCTTGCCACCCTTGATCAGGTTGATATGAGTGATGTGGACTCAATGAGCGATGAAAGTGAAGATGAAGGCAAAGGCAAGAAAAATGACCTAACTGGAATATGTCTCATGGCACGTGACATAGTAGGCTCCAGCGAGGATGAACTTTACTGCGACAAAAATGAGGTAAAACCTACTTATAATGATCTAGCTCGTGCCGTTTTTATCTTCATGATAAACTGAGAAAATGTAATAAGAAAACTAAGAAACATGAACTTGTTGAATCACTCAATTCTGAAATTGATAGACTTATGTCTTTTATTCCTGATGATGATTCATGCAATTCATGTGATGCTTTACAATACGAAATTATTACTTCGAGAGATGTTCATGCTTTTACTCTTCATAAGCTCAATGATAAAATTATTAAGAATAAATCTTGCTTTGCTATTGGTACTACCTTACTTTCTTAAGTTATTGATGAACTGTTTGTTACCAAGAAATATTTAAAAAAGATGAAAGTTACTTTATATGCTAGTTCTTTGGTAAATGCTTTGTATTGTAACAAATTCAAACAACTTAAGAATATGAAGAACTCAATCATTGTGAAACATGATTTAACTTCTTGTTCAAACTGTTCATTGCTTGAATTAAAACTGAAAGATATTTATGATAGAGTTAAACTTTTGCAAAATGACTTGCTTACTCATGAAATGTTGTCTTGTTCAAACTGTCGCAAACAAAAGAACATTGCTGATGTTTATAAAAATCATGTTGCTTTGACAAAAGAAGTTGATTATCTACAAAGATCGTTGTAATACTTTTTAACTGGTAAAAAAACTCAACATGTTATTGGATACATCTAAAGTAAGCACAAATCATAGATGACTAGGTTTCTCACCAACCTACTGTAATAAAAGTTATTCAAAGAGGTAAGATTGAGGTTAAACCAGAACCAAAGCAAATAGTTTTTAAATCTGCTGGAACCTTATCAAACTTAGCAACATCAAGTGCAATTGCTTCTACATCTAAAACAACTAAACCTATGAAGTATAATTGTACACATTATGAAAAAGATGAATACTTGGTTCAATTCTATTTTAGACTTGCAAGACAACAGAAAAAGAACAGGAAAAGTGGAGTTTTGAGGGACTAACTTTATCTGAGTTCTATCATCCGAGTGCTTGTGCCCACCAGTTTGGTCTGAGTCAATTGCCGATGAGCTTTTTCTACACCGGCAAAGTGGAGTTTCGAGAGACTCTATCTTTATCTAAGTACGAGTCCCTGGTTAACATGTCTGCTGACATCCCATTTGGTGACCTATGGAACTAGTCGCCCAGCTCATCACAGAGACAGTCTTTTATTCGCTGCTAGGATGAGCTGAAACTTCATCTGTTCTCTCGGGGTGTTTCTTCTTACTGCGCCCTGAGTAATCCTAATTCTGGCGATGCTGCTATTGAGGTACGCCCGTATTCTTTCTTGCATCTCTTGACACTTTCTGGCAGCTTCGTCCATAACTCCTCTTTATACTTTGTTTAGGATCAAGGCGAGGCAGCGTCTGTTATCAGCAACAGTGGCAAGCCGATTACGTACATGGCATCCTCGTCGACCCCAAACTTGGGTAAGGGTGCGCCGGCACCATCAGCCGTCGGAGGCGCTGACCTTGCGTCACCCTGGGCTTCTGGTCCCGTTCGCTAGAAGTGACCTGCGGCGCCGACAACCATCAGGATCCCTGCTAAGAAGAAGAAGAAAGCTCCTGCTGCTCCTCCTTCGGTCCCTCCAACCGCTGCTGCTTTTGTTGCTCCTGTGAGAATTTTCTTCATACCATCATGTCTTTTATCTGAATCCTGCGTGCTTACTGTGTTGTTTGCTTCTTGTTTCAGTCTGGGACGACCAATCTCCTAGATAACCCTTTGGTCGCTGCTGAAGCATCGGCTCCCCCTTCTCGAACGGCATCCCCTCTGCTGGTCTCCGATGATCCTCCTATTGTTTCGTCGGCTATTGGTTCGGTGGCAGCTTCTTCTGATGTTATCGTTGCTGACGATCAAGGGCCGATGCCAGCTTCAGCAGCCATTGCTGATACTAATCTGCTAGAGGAGGTTGTTACTGATGGAATTGTGCCCAAGAAAATTCTGGAGGAACCGGAAGTTTTGGCTATAGCTGGAAGTTTTAGGTTCTGGAGCATCCGGAAGTTTCGGGTTCTAGAGCATCCGGAAGTTCTAGTAGGACCAGAAGTTCCGGGTCAGTCCCAGTGTTCGATTTTCTGGACGAACCGGAAGTTCCGGGTTGAGAATTAATTCGATACAGAAGGTCTATTTCGGAAGTTCCGGATGGGATCTGGAAGTTTCGGTGGCTGGAAGTTCGGGCTATAGCCAGAAGTTCCGGACCACGCGAACAGATTAGATCTGTTGGGCTTTAATGCAGATTAAAGGCCCACGTTGGTGCACTATATAAAGAGGGGTGGGGCTAGCACGTGGAGGCGGCTGTTCATTGTTACTTCACCCTAACCCTAGCCGCCACCCTCTCTCTCTCCTCGATCACAAGGGTTGTGATTGATCTCTCTGGATCTCGCGAGCAGTGCTAGCACGCCGACGCGAGGTGATTCCATTCCTGTACGTGTGGATACTGTAGAGGCACCGTTGCTGCATCGGTGCTCATCTTCTTCCTGTGGAGTTTGCCAGATCGTCGGATCACGTCGTCTTCATCGCCGGATCACCGACGAACGAACGGAGCTGGGAGAAGAGTTGCTCGAGATCGCGCTACTCTAACTCTACTTCTGCTGCCCGAGCGCGTCTCGTGGTATAAGGTAATGATCCATGATCCCATTACACGCATGGTTCCTAGGCTAACGAGGTAAATTTTTGAAATTAAGCGCTAACGTAGCCTCCCCATAACCCAACAATGGTATCAGAGCCTACGTGCGTAGTGTTAGATCTGGATCGATCACATATGGTGATATGTGATGGAAATAGATTGGATCTATTGTTTTTGTCGTCGGATTTCCGGAAGTTCCGGTTGGACCGAAATTCCGGGCCGAAATAATTTTCGAGACAGAATGTTATTTTCGGAAGTTCCGGGTATGACTCAGAAGTTCCGGGTCCGGAAGATCCGGACAGAAATAAATTCCATACAGAAGGTTATTTTCGGAAGTTTTGGGTGTGACTCAGAACTTCCGGGCCAAAAATAAATTCAAGTCAGAAGGTTGATTTCGAATGTTCCGGTCCCTTCGACAGGAAGTTCCGGCTGAGCCAGAAGTTCTAGGTCTGTTTTCAGTTGCGCATAGTCTCCGCCTAACTTGTTTTTGCAGAGAATGTTGTGACTGGTATGGCCTTGCAAAGTATATGATACTCACTTGTAATAACATGGCCTGTGCGTCACGATTGATTACAGCCCAAGGCTGTTCAAGTGTTGTACGACCTACGCGTCGATATGTGATGCTTCAGCTCATGTAATTAGTACAGCGCTATTAGTTGTAATAAGCTAATACAGGTTCACAGAGGCCTGAAGCGGTATGACTCGACGGACAGGAACCATGGAGATGAAGATCACCATGTGAAGGGGCCGTACTCAGTCACAGTCAATATGATTGCCTGCGATGTTTACTTTTGTTCCTGTCATACTATTCTTTCATGTTCCGTGTGCAATAGGCATCGTTACCATGCTAGAATAGTTTCCCTAAGAAAATTAAGTATTGATGCTCTTGCCAATAGCTACACCTACTAAGGTTGTGATCACTGTATGGTGGGTCTGCCAAAGCAGGGTGCTATCTTTTATCTCAATCAGTTAGGGTGGTGTCGGACACCACATATATAGTATTGGTTTACTTAACAAAGCTATCAAAATGGTTTTGGGCTTTGGGGCACGGAGTTGAGTGTTGGACATTGGATGTCACCTCAACAAACAAGAGTCACATATGATGTGATTAGCAAGGTGTTGCTTACCTATGTCACTAATCTTCTAGCAGTGATGCCAAAGCTCACTAGGAGTTAGTCGACTATGGATCTTGTCCCACAATGTGTCGTTAGAGGGAAAACGATCATTTTTCATATTGTGGTATATCTTTTATTTGATAGAAGATCAATATAGCATAGTGCTAAATCTTGTATTTTGTTGTGGATCATGGCACCTACTGCGAAGAACACTTCAGTTTATAAGCTGCGACCCATTCTTGAAAGAGAAAAATTGTCTGGACAAATTTTATAGACTGGTATAGGAATCTGAGAATTGTTCTCAAACAAGAAAATAAAGATTACATTCTAGAGAAACCTCACCCTGATGAACCGAATGATGATACGCCACTGGCTGAGAGACGGGCTTATGAGAAGCACACCAGTGATTCAGTGGATGTCAGTTGTCTCATGCTTGCTTGCATGTCCTCTGAGCTTTAGAAGCAATATGAGGACAGAGATGCCTACGATATAATTGTTGGGCTGAAGGGCATGTTTGAGAACTAGGCGATGACCGAGAGGTATAATGTCTCTAAGTCTTTGTTTGGGTGCAGGTTGGCAGAGG
>KE372928.1:28540-39758 GCA_000418225.1 Zizania latifolia
CGCTGGTGGTGTCGCTGAACTGCCTCGATGACCCCTCGCTGGAGCAGGAGGGGCTGGCCGGCGTGGCGGGGGTGGAGCACGTCCCCCTCTCCGCCGTCGCCTCTGGACGCGTCGAGGCCGCTGCCGCGGTCCTCCTACCCTCGCTCGCCTTCCTCCCGCGCGCCGCGCAGCGACGCCTCCGCCCGTGGCAGCTCCTGCTCTGCCTCGGCTCCCCAGACCGCGCCGCTGACTCTGCCGTAGCCGCGGAACTGGGCCTCCGCCTGGTCCATGTCGACGCCAACCGAGCGGAGGAGGTGGCCGACACCGTCATGGCTCTTTTCCTTGGACTGCTCCGCCGGACGCACCTGCTTTCACGCCAGGCCTCGTCGGCCCCGGCTGCTGTCGCCGCCGGGTGGCTAGGCTCCGTCCAGCCGATGTGTCGAGGCATGAGACGCTGCCGCGGCCTTGTGCTCGGCATCATTGGTCGATCCGCCGCCGCGCGCTGCCTCGCCACTCGCAGCCTCGCCTTTCGGATGGACGTCCTCTACTTCGATCCGCTCTATATGGTACTGGATCTGCAACTTCCTACGGTCCTATAAACAGTTTTATCTTCTTATTACTTTTGTATCGTATACTTGCAAAGCTCTAAAATATTAGATCTTTATGCGCGCATTGTTGGTATTGGCAATTTCATTTGGCTTTTATTTTTCATACACCTTAATTTGCTGTTAGCATCCAACTGGAATAGACCTTTTTTTCAGTTTGGAATAGGTTTCAGTTCTAGAATCTGATACTTGGGTATAAGTTTTCTACTATGTACGAAATTTTCAACATATTAAGTTGGCAAAGATGACGATACATTACAAGGAGTTAGATGATCGCATTGCTTCTGCTTATGATGAGACATCCAAAGCTTTGTAATGCTGTGAGCTGAGTGATCTCATTCGTTGTACTTTAGCCGAATTCTTCACTTTTCTTTTTAATGGGACAACTATTTACACTCTCTAAGCTGACGCACGAGTGTTATCGATTGGGTAAAGAAGTAAGAACAGTAGAAATGTATGCTAAAATGGCCTGAATAATCTAGCTAGTTGTTAATTTATGAGATGCAAAGAAGGGATGCCATTGTGAGAAGAACTCATTGATGCGTATTTCTTATTTGGTTCTAACCTACCAAATGCTCCCCCAGTTTTCATGGGCTATTAACTTTCTGCTCTATTAAGATATCATCCCAAATTTATGTTCAGTTCACATTCCTTATGTCCAAGGTTTCATGGTATTTACCTGCTCATATTTGATATTTCTATGCATTGTTTACTGATTTCAAAACATACTTACATAAGTAGGCAGTATATTATTTTGGCTATTCTAACTCTATTACCACGTCTATTAAAGGCCAATGGAAAAGCAAAACGACCTTCCATTGTATTCCCTTCTGCTGCCAGGAGAATGGATACTCTCAATGATTTATTAGCTGCAAGCGATCTTGTTTCACTGCATTGTACGTTAACAAATGACACCGTGCATATACTTAACGCTGACTGCCTGCAGCACATAAAGCCTGGTACCCTTTCTTTCTTCCGCCTACCACATTCCAATGTTTTATGTATTCTGTAATCTGAAAAGGTGCTTATCTTGTCTTTGATTTAGTCGTAAAACACATTATAATTGATATTTTTATCTCACAGGAGCATTCATCGTCAATACTGGAAGTTGCCAACTTATAGATGACTGTGCACTCAAACAGCTATTGATTGATTGTACTATAGCTGGTTGTGCATTGGATGGTGCTGAAGGTCCACAGTGGATGGAAGCGTGGGTATGGACATCAGACTTATGATGTGATTGTTTATAAATGATCATTTGTGATGGATGAAATTCATCTAAGATCAAAGCACCATCATTTGGAATGCTCCATTTTTCCTGATGTTACTCCAACGATAAGGAATCCCTGGGAAACAATAGAAGAAAAATATTGTTTTAATTTAGTTTAGCATAAGCAATTTCAAGTCCCCTGCTCTTCGTCTATCAAGATTGACTATTTTATGCTTTACTTTTAAATCTGCAAATTTCAGCCGATTAACAATGTTAACAGCTCAGTTTGGATTATTTGCAGATTAACAATGTTAACAGCTCAGTTTGGATTATTTGTAGATTAACAATGTTAACAGCTCAGTTTGGATTATTTGCAGATTAACAATGTTAACAGCTCAGTTTGGATTATTTGCAAAGTGGAGTCCTATGTGAAACTTTCTTTATGTACTTTTATTCGCTTATTTCATTTTATCTTTACAAGAAGATAGCTCAACTTCATTAATAAGTTTAACTATTCTTAGATGACCTTAAGACTTGAAACTGCATGGCTAGGTGACTAGCTACAAGACTTTTTTTCCTTGTCCAAAAACAACAATTAATGTGCTGGCAGTAAAGGACAAACAACTTGTTCCCTTTTTCGCATTGCTATGGTGGTGCCACTTGTTGATCAACAGTCTTATAAAAAACTTGTTGCTCAGCAAAACAATGGCTAATATTTATTTGTTACAGGTACGGGAGATGCCAAATGTTTTAATACTTCCAAGAAGTGCAGACTACAGTGAAGAAGTGTGGATGGAAATAAGAGAGAAAGCAATCACGATATTGCAGTCCTTTTTCTTTGATGGTGCAGTCCCAAGTAGTGCAATTTCTGATGAAGATGAGGAAATTAGTGAAGCTGGAAATGAAGATGATCAACTAGAAGAAAAGGCTAGCAGTTCACAAGTTTTTGACGTCGAGCAGCGGGCAGATGAAAGCCTTCTAACTGCGGACTATGAAAAGAGAAGAGCCATATCCCAGCATAAAGAACCACAAGCTTCTGGTAGATCTCAACATATCGTCTCCCGATCGGAAGGAAGGCGCAGCCGTTCTGGAAAGAAAGGGAAAAAGAGGCCTGCTCGCCGCAGATCTCAACACAAAACAGATGAATTGTCTGCTGTAGAGAGTGGCAGTAATTATTCCTCACGTAGAGATGATGATACTGCAATAAGTGGAAGGGACCAGGTATTAAGTTCCAGTTCACGTTTTGCTTCACCTGAGGACTCAAAATACAAGCAGAAATCTCTTGCTGAATCCCCAATGGAAGTAACTTTTGAGAAGAAGTTACCTGCTGTGCTCAGTAGAAAATATCCTGATACACTGAAAGATGGTTTTGTTGTGGCTTTGAGAACAAAAGATAATTCAGGGTTCCATGTTGCAAGACAGAGACTTGCTCGTGGTGGTGGTTGGATCCTTGATGTTGTGTCAAATGCTACAAACAGGGACCCTGCTGCTCAATTCTTAGTCACTTTCAAAAACAAGGTATGATTTTAATTTTTCACCTTTTGTCTGTGTGCTTGCTTCAGTTACCTATTCAAATTTCATTTTAATGTTATGCATATCTGGCACATGTACTAATCCAATTGCTTTTCAGGATATCATGGGATTGCGGTCCTTTGTTGCTGGTGGTAAACTATTGCAGGTACCATCTCTCTTCCCCATTTCTCCTTTGCAATTAGCTATTGATTACCGTTCAGAAAAATAGTGAGAATCCCGGTATCATGTTTTCATTTGAGATTAATGACACCGCTAGCCAGGCAGATATAAATTTGTTTTGTTTTGTTTTGACTTCAGCAGATTTATTGAAACTTAGCAAAAGCTAGAATTCACACCTTGTCTGAAATATCCAATGATCATTTAGGCCTCATTTCTTAGTTTTTTAATCTGGTCATCTATTTTAATTTCTATAGTTAATCTGATACATCTTTTTTCCTACTTGTTTTACCATTTATACATGCCTCTATTTAATGCTTAGGTTTAAAACCCTCAAATTTGTAGACTGGCGTCCTCTACTTGTACATGTTGCACAAGTACGTACACGTAACTAAGAGTAGATAGGTTCTATTGCTGAAACGTGCAACACAGGGGCTGCTACTGCAACTTTTCCACTTTTAGTTCTTTCATTGTTAATTTTATTGTTGACAGTAGTAAAATGGTTGAGAAACAGAAGCATTTTGATTTCTTCTTGACACCCAGGGTTACGGATGTTCTACGTTAAACAATTTTAAATGTGCTGCAGATTAATAGGAGGATGGAGTTTGTGTTTGCAAGTCATACATTTGATGTTTGGGAGAGCTGGATGCTGGAGGGATCCTTGCTGGAGGGTTGCAAACTTATCAATTGCAGAAATTCATCAGTATGAACTTTTTCCCTTCGCATCTAAACAAACAAACAAACAAAAATGATCTCCATTTCATGCTTCATGCATCTCCTCCCTCCCCCTTCTCTCCTTCAATAACAGGCTTTAAGTAGGCTACTTCTCTTTTCCTGTTAAAAACAGTAAATACAAAATGCATTCAACCAGGAAATGAAACACTTACCTTGTGTCCTATCTCATGAGCAAACACAAATACTCAGCTTCCTGATGTTTGGAGTTTTTATTTAGGCTGTATTGGACGTCTGTATCGAGATACTTGCAGCTGCGAGTGAAGAAGATGGGGTCACTCGGTGGCTAGATTAGCTTGCTGGCGACCGAAAATGGACGGACTCCTCGTTCCTGTTACTTGCTCTGGTTTGTTGCCAACTTCCTGTTTCTGCCTTAGCATTCAGTTTTGGCCTTTTCTAATACAGGAACCTTATGGGCACAGAGTGTATGACTGTACGTGTGTTGTCTTACTAGATCAGATCCTTAGCATTGTAAGTTTTATCCCTCCCTATCACGTTTGATATTTCCCATGGGAAGCCTACGATGGTGTTGTGATTTGTGAACTGTTGTTTCATCGAGCCGGAGGATCTCAATGGAGAAATTCCCCGGGGAACGAGAGAAATTTCCCGGTTCCATCTCTGTTTCTGTTTCTGCCACGAGCAGGAATTTTTTTCCATCCTTATCTCTATTCGGGGAATAATATTGTCAGATGTTTGGGCTTGAGCTATAAGCTAAAGTGTGTTGGTTGATTGAAAACTTATATATTTGAGGCATGTGGAGAAACACAAACAGAGACGTGGAACTATCTCCAACTCTGTGAGTATCTCTAAGGATGTCTAATATAACTCCCTATCTCTATTATTAGAGATTTTAGTCTAAAATGTATCTTCAATAATTTTTCTATTTGGTTCCTAATTTTTAGAGATCTTTAAAATCTTTCTCCAATCTCTCTATTTATAGGGAGTGACTTTTATTCCTTATTTATTCTAGTTTCACCTGTCGGTAATACAGGAGATACAAATAAAAGTAAAGATGAGAGATTTGATAAGTATGGTTCAGCTGTCGATGATACAAGAGTAAAATATATAGAGAATATGATATCGAGAGTTTGCCAGAGAATAAAAAGATTTAGAGATTAAATTTTATTACGAGAGTTTCTTATATGAGAATTTATAAAAAAAAATAACAACTCTTTTATAGATACTCTAACGGGAGAGACTTTTCTTAGATAAAACCCTGTATAGAAAAAATTGATCTCATCCCCGTATAGAAACAGGGATCGGGCCAATTGACGACATTTTCGTTGCAGATTTCCTCGTGTCATCGGATGCCAAATTCCCTTTCATCCTTCACCAAGGGGAGTCCTTATCACGCCTTAATTTCCCCACAGGAACACACATCCGCACACGTGATCGGTGTGATAGTAACTATGAAAGTAGACACCAACTGCTGGTTTGTCACATTGGGTTGTGCCAGCACACTGGCAGTAATCTATGATGTGATCTCCTTGACGTTTCATTATTAATAGAAAAAAAGTCTACTTAACTTTTTCAAATATTGAGGTTGATTTACTTAATCTATAGTTAGAATGAGATATTTTATTTCTTGAAGTATGTAAACCGATTCAAATAACATTTTACAATGTTTTTAGACGATTTTTCTATATAGATGATGACATGTGACAGTGGTATTTCTTATGTGGTATATATATTAATCTATTTAATCCAATTTAATCTAACTGATTTCTTTATCTTAATTATTAGTAAGTCCTTTCTCAGGATATAACCTCCTAATGAGCTTAATGGAGTGGATTGGGGGCATGCTTGGCCCATCAAGAAGGTTGCGGAAGATATGCCATGCCGAGTAATATAAAGATATCAATGTAGTGTAGAAATAGATTAAAGATAAGGAAATGTTCAGTTGTAATATCTTTAAATCGAGTAATATAAAGATATCGATGTAATTTAGAAATAGATTAAAGATAAGAAAATGTTCGGTTGTAATATCTTAAAATTAGCAACTGAATAGGAGAGAAGATCTTATTGCTTGTATCAAAAATCTGTTGATCTCTAGAGATAGCGTTAGCAGATGGTTCTTGGAGTAGAACCATTGAGAGTGCCACCTTTTGTTGGAAGAAGAAAGAGGGACCGGAATATACTCCCGTGACATTATGTCACCGAGCTAGATCCAGGCTCTCCCTACTACCTTTTTAGAGAAAGGCTTGAGAGAAAAATAGTGGCAGAAGAGATTAAAATGTGGTTCGATATCAAGAAAATATTCACAAAGGTTCATGAAGATGGTGATATGGAGAATAGAGTTCGGGTTGAGATGAACAACATCAATGTCGTAATGGTGAAGAAGGCCACAAAAGAAAAGATGAGTCGGAGACCAAACCTGCAAAGAAAGGACTCAAAAACAACAAACTCTTCGCCTTTTTGGTATAGGGGTTAGGAAGGAATCACCCATCACTGCTCGCCAAGATGTGGACTGCTGGTCTGGGAGGACATCGTCGAAGACGATTTTCTCCACCCTCAATTAGGAAGACGATGATTTCGCCCACTCCTGGTTTCATATCGACAGTGTGTACGAGGGAGCCATCTTCTTGCTGACGGAGACACGCTTCGCCTTCCTCTCACACAACATGCAACCTTTGTGGGCACCAGAGCAAACAGGAGAGATAGTTTGGTGGTGAGGGGCAGCGGTGAAGATTGGGGAAGACGAAAGGATAATGTGACCGAATGAGCGTCAACCTAAGAGGCAAGTGAAAGGGGGTAATGTATTCGGTTCCATATTTTATAGCGCGGCTACAGCGAGTGACATTTCATCTTCTTGGTTTGCTATGATGTCAACGACTGGAATGGTGAGGCAGGATTATCTCACGACTCATCGCCTTTTTGACAGGATTGGAAATGATGTCATCATATATCACAGTTCACTAGAAAGGTTGAGAGTTGTCGAGTGCTTCTGGAAGTCATCGAAAACCACTCAAATCTAGCTGGGTCTTGTTAGTGGACATCTTGGCCCTAGCTGAAAAGGAAGCTTAAGACAATGACTCTGACCGAACCTAGGGCTTGGGGGCTCACCTCGATTCATCATGACACACCTCAGTTAGTCATGTCATGCCTTGCTTCACCATATTTTGACCTAATTCACCATGACACACCTCGGTTCACCATATTTCGTCTCAGTTCGCTATGACACATCTCGGTTCACCATGTTACTCCTCGGTTCACGATATTTCACCTCGGTTCTCCATGTCATGCCTTGGTTCACCATATTTTGTCTTGATTCACCATATTCCGCCTCAGTTCACCATATTTCATCTTGGTTCATTATGCTTCGCCTTGATTCGCCAAAAGTCACCTCGGTTCATCATATCACACCATGATTCACCATGACATACCTCGGTTCACCATGCCAAAACTTAACTTGGTCTGCTGTGTTTGGCCTTAAATTGTTTCGTGTAACCGTAGAAGTTTTTTACAGGTGTATATTAAACATTAATCATTGAATCAAATGTTCTATTCGATTCAAGGCTTGGGGGCACACCATGTGGGTGCACCTACAAGGATGTTTTTGTCGGACAATCAGATATGATGTTCGGTTTTACTATGGCAGATATCTATTACATCTCATGGGACTGCGCAAAGTTCAAATTCCTTTGTCAAAGATCGTAAAAATGGACACTTCAAGCCCCGAGAAGATCCAATAGAATATCAAGCTCAAGCTCTTCACAGCCTCACAATAACCGCTTGGAGGGAGATTGTCATTTGGCTATAAAGAGCTTGGAGGCTGTTGTCAGGAATATAACTTTTGGGTATCTCATAATGAGCTTAATGGAGTGTGTTGGGGGAATGCTCGACCCATCAAGAAGGTTGTGAAAGATATGCCATGCCGACTAATATAAAGATATCGATGTAATTTAGAAATAGATTAAAGATAATAAAGTGTTGAATTGTAATATCTTAAATTAACAATTGAATAGGAGAAAAGATCTCCTAGCTTATAACCCAACCCCCACACTATAAAAGGTGGGTGGGGACCCTAGAATCATCGAACTCATAGTTGAAACCACCTAATACAAGACGTGGGATTTTTATCATATTGACGGTATGAATCTATCTAAATCATGTGTTCATGCTTCTATGTTAACCATCTAATCTTGAATCATGTGCTTTTTTCTACACAAATCACCACCAATGACACCCATGTTAGTGGACTGCTTAATAAAACCCCATCATCCACAAAGCCCATAAATTACATATTATTATTAATCTGCTTCTTTTTCATGTGTTACACTTGTTAAAAAAGACTCTTAACTAACTTCATCATCATGTCCTTGTCCATGTTGCCAAAACCAATTTAAGGATTGTTTGAACCAGTTTACATATTTCAAGAGATGAAATATCTTGTGTCAGAGTTCATAATATTAAGTAGACTAAGGCCTCGTTTGGTACAACTATAAATCTAGTTTTTTTAGATTTTTTTAGAACCGATCAAACCTAACTCCAAGAAATACTGGATTCATAGTTATGAATAGATTAAGGGTATTTAGTTAAATAATTTTTATTTTAGATTAAAAATAAAAGTTTAAACTATTTTATTACTATCATATAAATCTAGATAGTTTGAGATATACCAAACAGCCGTAACTCTAATATTTTGAATTGGATTTTTTTTTCATTTAATATCATATGCACGGTGCCGGGCGATCACCGGCGACCTGAAATCCACCAACCGCGCGAGGAAATTTCTGCTGCGGCGTCACTGCAGGCCGCTACACCACGCTCAGCAGCAACCTATCTTGCCCGGAACCAAATGAAAGAGAGGTACCTGCCGCTTTGTCAGCTTCCATTCGTCTAGATGCCGTGCAGCCGTGCTCCTTGTCAGTGGGAGACAAAATTCTGAACAAGTCATAGCTTGTTTAATCCAACATTAAGCCATTTTTCGTCAGACTTTTGCTGCAGAGATTGCACGTAAAGCCGTACAGGTTATCGGGAAAAAAATATATATCTTGCGATGCCATCTTATGCGCTCTCTGAACTATCTCTGCCTTCACACTGAAATTCAGACAGAAACTGGATTAATCTGTAGGCTCTAGGTTAGTCAAACGAAATCTACCGTGTCGAAACGAAACCGCGTGATGCGAGAAACAAAACCAAACGACACTGCTCACAAAACTACCGTAACCGAACTAGTTATCGTGTGTTTTTTCGTGTCGTCTGATCCAAAAACAATAGAGAATAGACTGATATCTATAAACAGTTATCAATCTAATCTAAAAATAATAGAAAATAGATCGATGATATAATTAAAACCAGTTCAAAAATTACTTTTCAACCACTAACGGTAAACCGAGGGCCAGTTTTGTCGACCTTGCGAAAAGTCATTTTCTAAGAGCAGGCATCGTGGCTGCATAAGAGATGAACAAGTTGGATTTGTGGTGTTTGTACGACGAGTCAGCGATGGTACAGATAGGCAGCTCGGCCAGATCCTTGGAAAGACCGCGACGGAAGAAGCAGAGTATCATCAGCCACCAGTTTTTCGTCTTGCTGCCCTCTCCAACAACCAAATGGATTCGGGGGTGATTTCCACACGTTGTGATGTCCATTTTCTATTATGCAAAATTTAAAATTTGCCATTTCTCCAATCATCATCTCAGGATTTAATAATGCTCTATGTATGAGTGATACGTGTATTGACCCTATAAGTTATTGATATATGAGTGACAAATCCTGAATTGTAATTGTTCCCTCTATTCAAAATATAAATATTCTTAGAATGTTTAACAGAGATTAAAGTTGAGAAAAAAGATTATGTTGTCTCTCATTAAATGAGAATGACAGGAGATAGGAGAGTGTTTAGGGTGAGATGAGAAAAAAAAAATCTGAACGACAGATGTTGACGGGACAAATAATACTCTAAAATACATATTTTTAATATAAATTTTAAATTTTAAAATTACTTATAACCTGAATCAATCAATCAAACTGTACTTCCGTTCGTCTGTAGGTTAAGATCCGTTTGAAATATGTTGAGGAAGATGCAAGATACTCAGTTTATAACAATCTTTTAATGGTTTAAACAAATGAATTTATTGCTAAGTAAAAAGTCGATAAATGATTATAAATTAACTTGTTCAATAATTTTTATATAGATATTTTTTTGCAAAATAGAATATTGTCTGAACTTAGGCACCAGACCGGTCCTAACATTTCAATGACTTAAAGTGAAATTAAAAAATAGGGATTCATTAAATTTAAATGAATATGTTAGCATGTGTAATGATGAGGACATCACTGAATCGGATATGATCATTACTACATTATACACTGAATAAATAAATGTGCATTCATATTATTTTAGGCTTATGTCTTCTAAATTTAAGCAAATGATGTTGTATTATGAGATGTATTTGTTTTGCTTTCTAGAAGTATTTACGTGATCAAAAGAATAATGTCATACGTACGGACTGCGTTGAACATTGATGAAGTTGATTAGAGACCAATTTAGGATTTTAAAACACTTTATCACACTAAATAAGAACAAGAATGAAAACATACAAATTTGATGCGTCAGAGCTGCCGGTGGTGGCAGAGAGGCTGGAGAACATCCATGAAATATAATATGTTTTGGGAGCCGGAGCACCCTCATAGACCCGGCTCTGCTTAAGCCATACAAACCAATGATGGGTCGTGCTGCAGATGATTCCTACAGATGCCCAAAAAAGAAGAAAAACGAGGGCGAAAAGCCACACACCAAACCGGAGGTTGGTGGCAAGCAGATCTCCCTTGTCTGAACTGCCGCGGAAAGTTGGAGAGCGCTTCTCCCGACTCCCATCCCATACAAAAGCCACTCGCAGGTTACACTTCCGCCTCCACACCGTACCAAAGCCTCCTCACAACACGCGGGCCTCAACCCACGAGGCCGCACCGCACCGCACCGCGCCGATGGCGGCCGCGTCGCTCAAGCTCTCCTCCCCCAAACCCCTCGCCCCGGCGCAGGGCCGCCACCTTCTTCTCC
>KE372928.1:52471-84179 GCA_000418225.1 Zizania latifolia
CCCACTGCTTCCTCATCCAATGAATAGCTTGGAAGTGGATCGGTATTAAAATCAAGAATATTATTCCGCTTCTTTTCTGATTTCTTATATAAGCGCATGTCTCCATTCTTTGCAATGTTATTTTGACGACCTCCAGCAATGCTGGCATGAGAGGGTGACAAACCTGAGAGTACATTCAACTGATCAGCTAAAGCTAACCAATATTCATTCCTGGAAATATAAAAGTGATCAACGTGGCTAATGGGAAAATATGCACCATCAGCATGGGTATCTTTGTAGTTAATTTTATGATCAAGCGTGACACTGTTACTCTTTTCAATGGCCGCTCCCGCTTCTTTTATTCGTCTGATAACCACAGCCATGTGACTGTGACCTTTCTGAAACTCGTTTAGAATGTCATAGAGAGGAAGATCATCAGCCACCCTGATAAACAAAAAAAAAAACAGCAACACCATATAAAAAGACAGCAAATGCACATTTCTTGGAGAAAGATACAAACACATTAGAAGGCAACATGTAAGTGCAGCTTCCTTAAATAAATGCAGAAGCCTTTTAGGAAGGAACAGTAGGGGAAAACAGCCAAATTCCATAAAGTGATAACAGATTGTACCTTGGGATTTTTCTGATAGTAACGTTTCGAATGGGTACTTCATCCTCCGGTAGGCAAGTAATTAAGTTTTTAACCTGAAAATGAGATGGTTTATTGCTATTAATCAAATAGTAAATAAAAAGTAAAAGGGTGCAAATGGCTACTCCCTCCGTCCTATAATATTGCAACCTAGTACCAGATTTGACATTTCATAGTACAACGAATCTAAATAGGACGTTGTCCAATTGTCCAGATTCGTTGTACTATAAAATGTCAAATCCGATCCTAGATTGTAATATTATAGGACGGAGAAAGTATTTCACTAGGATTTAGGATACCCACGAAATGACAAAAGACAATGAAAGGAGCAGGTAGTTATTGTTGTTGTTATCCAATAGTGAAATAGTTATAAGCAATCTAATCTTCTGACTCCATTGTTTCTTTTATTCACACTCTTTAAGTAAGACCTTATTAGGAACTTGGAAGGGCTTAAATTTAAGAATTTAGGCTCAGCTTCTGAATGCCTAAGGGTAGCTTGAGTGGCATACATGAAGCTTGTAGTATACCAAAGCTTCTGCCAAATTGGTCATATCTGTAATTCACAATGCCACAATCAACTGAAAACAATTTGTTACCGATGGGGCATTGATTAAATGGCTGATGCAATGGAGTCAGTCTTTAACCAGATAACTAGTACAGCACTTATGAACTTATATAGTAAATTGCATCACAATAAAATGCACTCCTTTAACCCAAGGATTTATCTGTTAAAACCAAAAATGGCTAGCAGGTTTAGTATCATGTATCTGTATGCACAATCTGCTCGACATAAAACAAACCATAACTCAAGCCCTGGCCGTTGATCATTGGCAGCATGCCTCTTTAGAGCATATAACATGAAAGTCATATGTTCCAACGAAACAGAAGCATCTAATTCATAAAATTTAGCTTACCAATATAAGGCCAATAATATTGCTTGGACCCCCAGAGTATATTGGAACACGACTATGCCCTTTGGTCATTACCATACCCATTGTGTGCCTATCAAGAGGAGAATAGTAGCATCAATAGCATTCGTTACTCCAAACACACAGACACACACAACACGTTGGAATATTCTTACAGGTCCAGCTTAGCATTTATATCAAGTGAGAAGGTTTCAGATATGGGAGTCATGGCATCTTTTGCAGTTTTTTGAGTCATCTCCAAAGCTCCTGTAATGATAGTGGTTTCATCATGAGTCAACTCTCCACCTTTGCCAGCCTAAGAACGAAGTGAAAACAAGTTTAATGGTATTTTGTACATTTGTCTTAGGAAAGCACCAATAGCTATTGCAGACATAAGTAGCTCAGAGAGTATATATATTAGAGCCAGTAGAAGATTGGAGGCATGTAGGAATGCACAATCATAAGGCATTTATCCATATAACTCACAATATTATAACTAGACTCCAGGTGCTATAATATGGCATAAAACGTTGTCTAGAATCCAATAAAACATGGCCTCTCGAGATCACCTTTCAGATACCACAAACATTTGTTGTGGCGAAGAAATTGACCCACCATTAATGCAAACTGTGATGTGCGATTTGTGAACAACTATAATTATTAACCAGAAATGAACAAGAGAATAAGGATAAAACCAACCTCATTGCCATGCATATCGACTAAAGTCTTTAGCTCAGCTCTCCTCATAAGTGCAACATGGCCCTTTCCAAGTACACTATCCAACAACTGACCCAAAAAAGCACATGAATCAAATAGACAACGCATTAGTGACAAAATAGGCACATTTATGCATTATCCAACCGTAACTAATTTTGCATTAGAAACAAGAAATGGTTATAATAAAATGCATACATTAACAGACTCTAAACATCATATACGACAATAAGTAGTTCTGAGTTTCAGCCCCTGGTGACTGCTGCTTCTTCTTTTGGTCAAAATAGGATTTTATCGAATCACCGATTAAGAAAATAATTAGTTAAGCAGGAAATAATTAAATTATGAAGCAAATGAAATTGCTTCATCTTAAATTAGCCAGCAGCACTCAAACGTGTATTTGTAGGCATTCCCCTTTTCTTAAAGTTTCATAACACCAAATCATAGTCCTCAAAAGAAAAGAAACACCAAAACATGGTTCTTGCTTGACGTCTGAGTACTTGTTCTGGCTCACTGGGGAATTGGGACATATTATATTTACTAATTAATTAGTCACCGGCTGCAAAGAAATTTATATTCCGGATGGCTAGATGAGCATGGGACAACGGACAACCCCCTTGTTTGGAAAATTAACTAAGGAACCAGTAAGTGACCGATCTGCATCCTACTTGCGGTCAGCCATTTGTGATGTTCTATCCCAATTGTGAGCACACCTGGACCAAGTGACCAACAACAAGGTTCCAATTCCTCCCCTAAATTCTTGCAAATAAACAAAAAGCAAGGAAACAACTAGCCAGCGGCGCAAGCAGGCGCACTTTACTGATTGGGTAGGCGACCGGGAAGAAGACGATGAGGAGTATCCGGACTACCGGCGCCGCCTTGGCCCCGACAGTGAGCCCGTAGCGCGTGCAGATGGCCTGCGGCATGATCTGCGACCACAGGAGAAGCAGCACGGAATCAACAAACACAAGCGCTCTGGGCAACTCAGGAACACGGAAAAAGAACGGACGTTTATGGAAGCAAAGCGAGAGGTATCAATGCATCACCTCACCGAAAGCAAGGATGAGCGTGACGGAGATGAGGATGGCGCCAAAGGACGGCAGGAGCGAGTCCAGAAAAATCGGCAGCGCCTGCGCCCGCCGCCGCCGGAGCAGTAGCAGGAGCCAATCAGCTTCACCATCTGGATACAGGGGAAAAAGAGATGTAGAAATTTGGAATTCGGAGGTCGTACCTCCATGGCGAGGGAGTTGCCGATGAGGAGGGTGCAGAGGAGCAGGTGCTGATTCTTGACGACCGGCAGGATCCTGGCTGCGCGCGCGTGCACGCATCGATATCAGCGCGGGCAAATAGCGATGGTAGAGTTAGGGGGGAGCGTGAGCGAGACGACGAGGGCGGCGTACGTACCGGCGTTGCTCTTGTCCGTTGGGGTTCCGGCCTTGGCGAGGACCTCGAGGTCGACGAGGCTGAGCGACATGAGGCCGAGGGTGAGGCCCGACATGAGTCCGGCGAACATGACGAGCCCGGCGCACGACATGAGGTACACCCAGAACATGGTACCGCAGCACGACTCATGGTGTGACATCTCCTCCCTCTCCCACACCGCCGCCGCCCTCGAATCCGCTAGGAATCAGCCGCCGCCGCCGCGCGCGCGCGGTAGCCTCCTCGGCTGGCACCCACCGAGCTGAGTACGATACGAGTGTGCCGCTGTGCGAGGGGCGAGTTTTTAACTCGGGGATGGCCGAGCGGTGGAAACGGCAACTGCGACGCGTCTGCACTGCGTGGGTTGTGGGTCGCTTCGCTGATTGCTGCTTTATTAATTATTATGGCCGTTGGTCGTCTCACGAGAATATCCAAACGTCTGTATTCTCCTTTCATCCGAAAAGATTGTTCTTTTATATTTCATCGTGTTCCAACAGATAATACATATTACTCCTTCCGTTAAGTTTTGACACGTGCTTAACAAAAAATAAAGAATTTAACTTTGATCTGTGTATTAGTCCATCAGCTTATCAAAACATTTATAACTATTTGAGTTCCGCACACATGCACGGTTACTAGTGGTCAGCACAACACTATATGAATGCCAAAAGAACTAGTATTATTTCTTTTTTATTAGATTTTTGGATGACGCGCTAGGAGATATTTATTGGTCTCGGGTCGAACCCTTATACGCATATCAAAATTAAACACAGGGACTACATTTTTATTATTACGTTCTAATATATTTTAATATGAAATTGCTTATACATGGGTGTTCGAACTCTTCCGACCCACGGCTCAACTAGCACTTCTGCACACCGTGGCACGAGGCATGGGGCTATTGGGCCTAGCCTAGCATGCTTTTTTCTCCTATAAAAAACTGTAAATATATAATGTTTCGATCAATTACGAATAATGTTTCGTTACAACTACACATATTATTTTAGATAGTATATCACAATGTTTCAAATAGTTTAACATTTGTTCCATTTTATTTATTAAATAATGTCTCACTTATATATATTAGTGGTATTTCAAAAATGAAAATTATGTTTAACTATAACCACAAAATGTTTTAATTATTCACATATAATGTTTTTATCAGTTACGAATAATGTTCCACTATAACTACACATATTGTTTCCGCTAGTATGTCATAATGTTTCAAATAGTTAAACAGTTGTTTTATTTTTTTATTAAACAATGTTTCACTCTATGTCGTTACTTAGAACGGCAGTTCTCTGACGGGGTTACCCACGGAGGTTGATTGATTCGGTTTGGGGTAGTCTCTATATTTGCGATCCTATGGTTGTCTCAAAAACTAAGAGAGACAGACAAAATTTAGATAGATTCAGGCATCCCTATGGATAATAACACTAGTCCTGTGTGATGGAGTATGCGCGCGTAAGTTGTGTGTAAGTCTGAGTCTCCTCCTGAGGGAGGTACCCCCGACCTTTGGGATATATAAAGGGGTCGGGGGTTACAGTTAGGCTTTAACACCCCCTATTAAGTTTCTTTACAGTAAATAAATCATCAGGAATCATGGGCTAATAACTACGATATTATTTGCCACCTTTGCTAGTTATTCAAGACCGACGGTTACATCTTTTATTGCCAGCGATTAAGTGTGTGGGCCTGCTGTCGCCTCTGTCTCCCAAGTCCTCGTACTCGGGATATTTCTCGAGTTCTCAACTTAGGGTGTCATCCAAGCTTTCTTTTATATCTCGTTGACTGTTTTGATGCCGACCGCCGGTCCGATCTCTTTCGAGGTCGTCTTCAATGTCTTGTCTCATGACCCCCTGTTCTGTCCGACCACTCCAAGGCGACTCAGGGGTATCTCGGGGTCATCCCCCCGACACTCTATATATTAGTAGTGTTTTCTAAAAATTATATAATCAATGTTTTCTAAAAATTATATAATCAAGTGTTGGCAGTTGCAAGTTTGATTGGACGACCAAGATTAAGCGTGGGGAATCCAACGACCGGAAGCAACGTCTGATTTTCTGTCTCAGATCGGACGTCCGAGCTATAGTGCTCTCCATTTTAATAATATCTTCTAACTACTATAGATTTGCATAATTTTTATTACACTCTTCACTATTCCATCATAATATAGCACATCCTAATGGATGGTCATTAGACTCATAAACAGAGTTTTCAGTTCACGATCCGTGAAAAGATCCATGAAGAGTTCATGTTTTCACGGTCTTAATCTCATTGGAGAGCGAATAATAGCTTCCCTTGTAGATATAGCATGTACCAACTCATGCAAAATGAGACTGTGAAAATACGAACTCTGCACAAAAACGTAAATGATGCTTGTTCACCTTCTTTTCGAAAATTATTCTTTTGCCATTTCAATTAGGGGGAGGAGAGGCAAGCATCTCCATTGGAGATAATTGCTATTTTTTATTTCCTAAAACCTCGTATAGGAACCATCCTAAAATTTGTTAATCTCTAAAAATCAATCAATCCACGATAATATCCATATAATTTTAATTCCTATATTTTAAAGGAGATTAGATTGTGAGTTCGTGCTTTTGAGAGAAATAAGAGATAATTTAGAGGATCACTTAGGATAAGGAATCATTTAGAAATATTATTACAGTGTATTTTTTTTAAAATACCTAAATTTAATTTTAAAAAATTAGATAAGAACAATATTGAAAATGCTCTAAAAAGACAAAGAGTGCAACTACTGGCACGGGGGCTAGATTTGGAGAGGTGCAGAATGCGCGAGAAGGATCACGGCAGCCAGCGTGAGTGGAGACACTCTATGACGGCCTGTGTGAGTGGAGATACTCTCTATGGCGGCTAGCGTGAGTGGAGACACTATCTGTGGCAACTTCAATCTGAATGAGAGCGGTTACAAGATAACGTGGGAAGAGAGAAACGTCAGATTTGGCATCTATTTAGGCTGCATAACGAGCACTCTATTTTTGACTGTGAGATGGCACTGTTTCCGGTTTAGAGGTTTCGTATGGCGTTTCTTACTGAGATGCTCTTACGGCACGCCTTAGGGATCGTGCTCGGCGGCGCGCGGCTCCCCGTCCCGGCGGTTTTCCTCCCTTTTCTCTTGCGGTTCCTCGCTTTTCCGCTGTGGGTGTGATAGCGGGCTCTGGCTCCGACGCGCGCTGCGCAAGGGCACTGCACCTCACACTTGCGCGCCGCGCGGGTAGCTGTGGGGGGTGCGCGGCTCGCTTCGATGCACTCCCTCCCCGGTATTCGGTGGATTATTCTGCCGGTGGAGTGCAGCGTGGTGAAAGGGACCGATCCATCGGTGAATCTTGCGTTTCTTGACAGGGTGAATCTTGCGTTTCTTGACAGGGGCGATGCGTTCCACGATGCAAAATTCCGCGTGATAATGCAACCGAGAGTTTTGGACGGGTTCTGGTGGTCGACCGGCCATCCGTCTGTCTCTACTGTACTACGACGCCTGGCTACAGTCAGAAACACATCAGGTCAGGGCAAATCTCACCTGCCGGCTGTCGGGGCTGCGAACGCGGGAGACAGGGCCCGCACGCCCGTCACTCCAACGTATTCCCCTGCAGATCCTCAGCGCCACGGTCTCGGCTCTCGACAGCTTCGGTCAAAAGTAAAATTAATAATATGATCGTGGATGGTGCTACTTGGACGAGTGTGGCAAACTCTCGCTCCTGTGACCTGTGGTGGTGATTGGTGAAAGCGATACCAGAGCACTTGCGTTTCTGTGTATTTAGGGTTCGTTTGTTTTGAGGTTTCTGAGTGTAAGGTCGAATTGGATGGAACCATTTATAGATTTTGCGATAAGCTAATCTATCATAGTTGTTTAGTTGGCTAGATGACATGATTAATTTTTGTCTGCATGGATGAGTGGTTGAAATAAGAATAGTGAATTATTATTTGATAACAAAATATGTTAATTATTATTAATATCAGTGGCTTAGCGCAATCAACACTAATAACCAATGAAATAGACTAATTATTCCTAATCAACACTAATCTTGTCATGATAATCACTAATTAACAATAAAATAGAGTAATCATCACTAATCATGCACCTCTGAATCTTTAGTTTGGCCTTTTCTTTTCTTTTGAGTGCACCGTGCACATATGTTTATGCTTTTTTGGAATAAAGGAATTTTAAAGAATTTTTGTGGAAATTGAACTAATTCCTATAAAAATCCAGTAAAATTTATGCATTTCAAAAGAGAGAATTCAGAAGGACAAATGGACAGTGGGAATGAAGTGTGATACGTGTGTATCTCAGGCTGGGGCTTCGTCATCGAAGGAAAAAAGGATGTGTTTTTGATTCAGCTTTTTTAGTACTAGATACGCTGCTTTACCTAACTTGGTCAGTATCACCAGTGAAGCTTGCTGGCCGTCTCAGCGACGGTTAACAAATGAGGATAGACAGGCCAGAAAACAATGTGCATGTCATATTCTAATTCCATTGCATATGTGCAGCCACCGTTGCACCCATACGGCTCTCGGCCACCGTTTTAGTACCGAAAATGCTTCATGCGTCCAGAAAATGCAAAATATCAGGGTTGTTTGTAACATTCAAAAAATATTTCACTATTTTATCAAAATAAATATTTCAAACATATCGAACATTCGATGATATTGTTTACAACACCAAGAAATAACTATATGTAACACCCTTGTTGTTATGCTTTGGTAGTTGAAACTCAATGTTTCATACGTAGGTAGGAGTAAAATGTTTCGACTTAGATTTGATCGTGTTTCACTTTATTAAATATCATTTGATTTTTTTTAATTCTTAGTACGTTTAAACCCTAGTCTTTCCCTTTTAGGATGAATACGTATTCAAAATGGTGATACGTTCACTACATCTATGATAGGGTATCGGTGAAGTATCGATTATTTAGAAGTGATAAAAAATCAAAATAATTGGAAAGAAAAGCAGAGGGCACTTGCATTTGCACTATGGAGTCAGAAGTCAGCTAATCTTTTCCACGCCATGCGCGTAAGCACGTCGGGCAAAGTCACCATGTGTTTAATTTTATACTGTCCCTGATATACTTAGCCTCAGTTTGGTACTAGATACATGATTTTTAGAATTGGTTAAACCTAGATTTAAAAAATAGACCTAGAGCTATAAAGTATTTAGTTGAACAATATATTTTATATTTTAAATTAGAATTAAACTTTAAATAACTTTTTTAGATACATACACCATCCACATCGACAGATAAAGAGAACAGTTCAGGACATGTGCATCGAGTACTGCGTACAGGGTTTATTTACTGTCTGCAAGTAAAATCATTCTCTGAAAAATCCATGAATTAGCTTCATCGATTCGCATCTTATCTTCTCTGTATGTTGTTCGATCGGCCAACTTACGTATGTGCCAATCTCGCAATGTTCTATAGCGATTATTTACACTGTGAACAAGATTCTCCTCTTACGCAGAGCCAATTTGGTCTAGGCTTTATTTGGCCCGTACGTGGTGGTGTTGCCATGGATATCAGCCTATCAGGAATCCAGGAGGCAGTCTCCATCTGCATCTCTGCAAATATCAGCAAGCCGACACAGTACAATAAAGAAATAGACAGTACACAAACGAAATAGATGATCAATACAAAACAGGATATAAAATAAGGTGTAAATATCAGCCAGTCTACAAGTACATGAAAGAAATAGACGATTAATGCAAAACAGGATATAAAATAAGATGCAAATGTCAGCTACATGAAAGAAACAGGCGATCAATGCAAAACATGATACAAAATAAGATGCAAATGTCAGCAAGTCGATACATACATGTAAGAAACAAGCGATCAATACAAAACATGATACAAAATAAGATAGAAAATTTATATAATCAAAACATACTTTTACTTAATTATATAATTTTAATAAATATTATTTTTCTATAATACTTATAAATATATCAGATATTAATAAGTGACGGAACAACGCAAATACGAATACACAAATATTATTGTAATCACCAATTCACTTTTCACTGTTCACACATAAGTAATTATGTTCACGTGTTGATATTTAGACTTTGTACTTTGACGAGCCTTTTCTTTTGTTATGTGATTAAGTATATGGCTCTGCTTTGTTATGGAACCTATGTCCTATGCGCTGCCTACCTTGTACATGCTATTCAATGGCACTATTGATTTGATAATCTGTCGCTTAAATTGATTTCATGTTTTTTATATCAATACACGTGTTATTGAGTTAAATAGTTTCACGTGTAGTGTTATGGTGTGGTAACATATGTAATCAAGATGTTCACGTTGAGAGTGAAAAATCATCAATTTTTTTTCTTTCATTACAGAGGATGAAACGCCGGCCTCTCGTGTCAACTTTGCATGATGCTCTCCATTTGGACAAATTGTGGAGAATCCGAACTCTTCCAGCTACTGGTTACAGAAAGAGGGACGCTAGACACGGTTGTCAGATCGGATGAGCAGCAATGTCTCCTCAGTGATGGAGATTTTCGTAGTATCAGTCTGAGGATATGGCTTCTTCACGAACCTTATCTTGCGGTTTACTTGCAACAAATTATCAGTGATCTATCGCACCTCTTATTAGAAACACAACTCATTGCTTCTACTTTGCGGGAGGATCAATACTCACGAATCTTTTGCTATTATCCTCATTGATTCATTCTCAGACACGTCAAAATTGTTTTAAATCTGTTAATCAATTTTTTATATTAAATTCATCTGTTTGAATGCGGCTCCGTTTAAAACAGAAGGTGGATTATGGATTATAGATGAAACTGACTCTGACAATTATCTATGGATTCAAACGAATGAATTAATACTAGAAAGTAGATAAAGGAGTTCAAAATATTTTTTAGTAATTTTCATATAAAAAGCTTTTATATGAATTATACCATTTAGAAGGTTTGAAAACGTGAATGCGATAATCCATAACCTAGCATTAGTTTGGGGCATGCTTATTATGGCTTTAGATTCTGATAGTGTTTGGGACGGATTCTAAAGCAGCTTCTGCTTCTAAGAAGCTAGAATCCATCCCAAACAGATGGATTCCGAGCAGCCGATTCTGAGAAGCCGTACTGTACATTTGCCTGGAGGCAAAATCCCACGTTCGGCCAGCTTCTCGGCTTCTCTGAGCGATTTGCCCAAGATTCTGTAGATTAATTACCAGCAATGCCACTCAATATAAGCAGCCACACCTGTGTTTTCTCAGCACCCGTGCCCGCACATCACCGCTCCAGCCCGCACCCGCCCCTTCCGCGCCCCAACCCTAGCCACCGCTGGACGGAGCCGCGTCGCCGACGCCGGCGAGAACCCGCGTCGTCGCTAGTTCTGTCACCGACCCGCTTCTCCATTTCCCATGCATCTCCGACCCACCCCTCGTCGCCGGTCGAGGAGGGAGCTGCGCCGCCGCCACTGGAGAGGAGCCGCACCGCCATAGTACATCCCCGTCGCTGGCTCGAACACATTGTGCGTCCAGTGCTTTCCACATGTACTGTTATGGTTGGATTTGAGAAGACAAACGAGAAGAAAATTTCAAATGGTATTTAAGTAATTTACTAATGATTTGTAAAGGTTCAAATGTATATTCAAACTAAAGCTGCTCATACTAGTTAAGGCTTAAGAGTGCTTCATGACATATGTTCTGTGCACATGATTAGTTACTTGCACAAATTACTTTTTCTACAAATGCAAGGGGAGTAGATACTAGTTTAACCTGCCTTTGATTCAGAATTATGCCAATATTCAGATATCTTGGAAGATTAGACATGAAGAACTGAACTTTTCGTAAGATTCAATTGTGTGAAAGGAATTTCTTTGGAAAGAAAATTTTAATATCCCTGCGTTATGAGATCCCTATAAGCTGGAGCTAGCTTAGACATACAAATTCCATTAGAAATAGTATTCAGAAATACATACTAAAGAGATACATACTAAAAGCACACACTTACAAATTCCTTGGACATAGGGGGAGTTCAGGAAGTAAAACTTTGCTAGTATGTGAAATCAAACTTGGGCTTTTTGCTGGAAGATTGTGTCGTTTCATCTCCTTTTTTTTTGGAATATAAGTATATTAAACTGTAATGCAAATATCTGAACAGTTAGTTTACCTCAGGCCCTTCTGCAGTAGATTGATTTCTTGTTTTAGCACCATTGCCTCTTGTTTTGGGTCCTGGTCACATACATGCTCCAGTTTTAAATGACAGGGGAGCATGAGTTGAAATGGAGGCAATATTTTGAAGTTGCAATTACTTGCCACTCTGTGAGGTGTGCAGAAGGGTGTGTGAGCTCTAAATCTAGCATGTTTTAATATAGACTACCTGACTCTATAAATTATCAGCTCAAAGTTCAATGGTTTGTGTCATCACTCCTCACTGTCATAGTACAACTTTAGTAAGTTAGGGAACTTATTCTAAGGTCATCGTCAAGAACTGACACTAGTATGGATGGATGGAAGATGCATAACGAAGTCCCATAGAATGAGGATGTTGAGTTCTTGAAGTGTACAGAAAATGTAATACTAGAACATATCAACTTGACTATAGTTCATTCACAGCTGTGGTAATACAATTTCAGAACAATCTTTTGATGAAGCTGATTAAGTGGTCTACTGTAAGTTTTAAGCAATGCACGCTGTTATCCATAAGATATTACTTTGTAGTGCTTGAGCTTGGGGTTTGGCAAACTATTTTTATTAGACCATTTTTCTTAAAGCTTATACCATCTAACTAATCATGCATCTATGTACTGTTTCAATCTTCCTTCAAACTGTTCAGCTGTTCATCATCAGCAGCCAGATAAACCGAACATAGAACTAGGGGGTAATAACATTCCCCAACAGGATAATGCTTCCATTTGAGACTATAAAATCAATAGTGTTAAATGACCTTTCTGCTCAGAAAGAAAAGGTTGATGCCTGCTCAAAACTTTTACATGATGCATCTACAAGGGCATCTGTTTCTAGGGTTATTAGTTCAGTGCCATAAATATTTTTTTATTGTGGTACGAAATATGAAAAATTATTATCAATTCATTAAAAAAAGTCAAACAATAGTCAACAATATTATAACCACAAAAATATATGTTTAAATCTTCTTAAAACAATATATAATGGCGGCAGGAGTATTTTAGTCATTCCTACCATCTCAACCATCCTACAGCTGATCAAGAAGCTAGACTGCCAAATACCTGCCAATTCAAACAGAATTTCAGCTACAGCTGCTTTTTACAAAATCTGCAGCCATCCCAAACAGGGCCTCTATTTCTGCTCATTGTGATTTCTGATTCTCCGTTGAAGTGATTCTATGATAAATTAGAAAACAACTATACAATAGTTTGTCTGGATGACAGGATTCTAATTTTTAGGGGAGAGTATAATTATTTGAAATGATCCATTTTTATTTTTAGTTGCATTATATATGCAATGGCTTGTATTATATGATCTAAAATTATATAAATAAAAACAAATAAAAAAATATCACTACTTATATTATATGGTGTGCTAAATATATTTTAATTATGTATAAATATTCCTTCTAAACTTTCATAGGTATTTTGCATTTTTATTAGTATAATTCTAATGAGAAGAAATGTTTTATCTAATTTCCTCTCACATTATAAAATAGAAGAAGAATCGATTCTCCTAAATTATAAAATAAATCACATGCAGATGTAGAAATTTGTGGGCCTTGCCATTTAGCCCATGAAATTTACGGCCCAAAAGGCAGCAACAATGGGCCGAAGCCCAAAAAACCATCAAATTTACAAATTTACACCCCTCGAGAAGTCAAGCGTGTCCCCTGTCCAGAGTACCATCCGTGTTCGCACTTCGCCGTCGGGGGCAAAGGGACTTAAGGGAGACGCTGGAATCGGAGTCGGAGACGGAGACGGCGACCTCGGCGGCGATGGGAAGCCCCATGGGCAACTGGCCATCCTACAACCCGCATAGCTTCAGCCAGGTCGTCCCCGCCGACCCATCCGCGCAGCCCTCGGTGGGTCACCCCTCTTCCTCCTTCCCTTCGTCCTCGCGATCGATCTATCTGCTAGATATCGTGCTCCCTTGCCTCTGTCTGCCAGTCCCCATCCAGAATTAGGCCGGCCTAATTGATGATACCATGAGTTGTCTGCTTGCTGCCCGAGCTGGAAACTTAACCGCGAACGCGAAGCAGTCTTATTTTGAGTGTCTGATGAAATTCTAGTGTAGATGATTAAACAAGTGGTTGCTACTTGTTCCCAATGCCAAATAGTTGGATGAGGTTTTCGATCTTCTCATGGACTGCTAATGGACTTATGGTAGCTGCCGTTTTTCAGTTCTGCTCGAAATGTCACTCCAGCCACCTGTATTGCAATTTGCAAAGCATATATTCACTTGGTCATTTTTCTGCTTCTCATCAGAGTATCATGATGGCAACTTATCCTGTGGACATGGTGCATTGGTGCTGAACTGCTAAAGTGCTAATGTTAGTTCTTTTTTTGTGTGTTTCAGAATGTCACACCAGCCACTTACATTGCAACGCACAGGACAGATCCACCTCCCGGTCAAGGTAACTAATGCCTATGTTTCTTGAACCAATGCTGGTGGTGTTCCTTGTGATGCTTCTCACTTCTGCAGATGTAGCATGTTTGGTTTCCTCACTATTCAGTTGTGTATAATTAAATGCGAATATGATCATTCACATTACATCAAGTTCTTTGTACAGTAGTACTCTGGATGGCATAATAGGATCTCTGAACCGTTTGGTCTGTGCCAAAAGTTATATAGGCAAGTGACTCTCTTTCCTTTCATGAGGGGAGCATGTTTAGCCACAAGAGTCCGTACTGTTTTCAATAATGCAACCTCTTCAGCTTTATCCTCTGAATCATAAATCCATGAACAGAATCAACAGGTGCTGTTGGACTATAAGAGACTTTACAATCAATCTTTTTTCCATTCCCTAGGACTGGGGTTTTGTTTCTTGATATGTAACACACATACATTATGGCTATATAAAATTATAAACTTACTTTCAGGTAAGTCCCGCAGGACCTTTGTACTGGTACATTATCTATATTCTTGAAGCAAGCTTTTCACTTGGAGCATGAGAGTAGAAAAGGTTAGGTCAGAAAGCCAGGGCTTAGCAGGCGAAGTGGAAATAGTAGATAAATACAATATTGCGCCTTCAAAGTAGAATTGCCTTAAATTGAACTGATAAGGCCACTAGGTCAGTTAGTCGAATCTTCAATCTTTCCTCGGGAGCCCTTCAAGTTGACCACTGGAGCCTTCCAGTTGAAAATGCCATTGATGTAAGATTGTTTGGATTGAGAGGTCCTTGAGATCCTGGATCGAGTGAAAGGAGTAACTAATCCCTCCCAACATATTTTACGTGTCGTTTGGGGCATCGATACATCTCTCAAGTACATACCTTTGATCATTACCTTTTCTAATTATACTATATTAAAATTATTTACTTGTAACAATATGGATTAAATTCTTATTGTAAATATTCTCATGCCATTTCCCTCTGACAATTCTAAATGCTTTTTATGAATTTTAGTGGTCAAAGTTTTAATAGTTTGCCTTTGGCTACACATATTCTAGGGCATCATCCATTTGGATAATATATGTTGGAGTTGCCTAATGATGAATCAACACAATTGAGTGCTAGAATAGTAGAATCCAATCTGGACCACTGTGTGTAGGGTGTACCTTTTACAACTTTGTATGAACATCTCTTGAGTTTTTTCTCCTTGCCTATTCGTTTGCCAGGCAAGGCCAGGCCAAACCAGCAAACATCCTGTTGCTTTCAGGCCTTCTCACTGAACTATGTCCAGATTTCATTAACAATTATTCGGTGAAATAATGATTGTATGCTCCTAACCATCTCTACAAAAAAAAAAGTAGAGGCAAACTGGGCAATTTCATGAGGAGCCAACCAAAGCACTCTCTGATATTAGGCATCTTTCTTTTGTGTTGCCAACATATATTTATTGAAGTGATTTATTTAGAATTGAACAATGGATATTTTACACTGAACTTTGGCTTGTGCCATATTGCCACAAGATTTGGGTGGTTAAATTTATAAAACAATGTGCTTAGATGTTCTATACTTCTATGTTGACATTGTATGGCTTGTGGTAGTGGCAGATACATTATCTACAGAAATTTCTGATGAACTTTCATACCTTGTTAAGTGCATTAGTTAACTAGATATTTCATAGTAGATCAGACAAATAAATGGTCACTCTTTTTAGTTCATTTTAATTCTTTCTGGGCACTCATCCATTCCCACTAGTCACAAATATTCCAAGTTTTCTTTTTGACTGTACAGAAAACACCTTAATTTGTGGTATTTTGTCTATTTACTGACCATTCATGCCTGGAATAAATTGCAGTGATAACAACAGACCCCAAGAACATCTTGTTGCGGCATTTTTATCAAAAATCTGAGGAAAAGGTGAACTGCTAAGACCCTCATCAATGTTACATAACTTAGTATAGAACAATCTATTCTCAACACTTTATCTTAAACTGCAGTTGAGACCTAAGAGAGCTGCACCGGACAATCTTACCCCACAGAACAACGGCAAACAGCCAAGGGGCCCTGTTGCAGATGATGGTGGTAGCCAGGCAAGTGGTAGAAGCTAAAATCGCAGGTGGTGTTCTTTCAGTCTCCTGCATCTCTTATGGTCAGTCTCCTGCGTCTCTTTTGGTCGTTGCTGCCGCTGCTGCTGCATGTCATACTACCTGTATGTCTGTCTGCTTGTTCAAACATGTGCTTACTACTAGTGTCATCTCTCTTGTATGAGTATAACTGATCAAGAGAGCTCCGGGCGTGTTGTTCAGCTTTTCCAACCGTTCCTTGGTTAGAAAACTGAAAACTAAACTGGATAAGTATCGGATAAAAGTAGTTTTCCAACCACATCTCTTTTTTGCTAATATAAAGTGAAAGTTCGATCTCTTAAATTCCACAACTTTATAGTTTATACTGCTTGATCCTTTCACTAGTCCATATAAGTTTACTATATTCATATTTAATTAAGATATGGAATCGTCGTTTATTGTTGTTAAGCTTCGTAGAATCGCTCTATTGTAGATTCATAGTTGCTTTAACTAAACAATTCGGTGTCTTTTTCTATCGTTTATAACAGATTTTTAGAATCTAAGGTTTTTGAATCTAGTCACTGCTGCACCTTTCACACGGCACTATTGCCGTCTTTTGTGTGCTGTAATGCAACATGTATCCCACACTAGCCCAACTTGAGCAATCCATGGCTCCATAATTGCGTCTTCGTCAGCTTTCCAAAGGCTGACCGTGATCATTGCCTCTGTTATCCCTTAACATTAACTTCTTTTGTCAGATTATGTGTATATTACATCAATCATGCGTGTGCTCATGCGCGTCGCCTTTTTAGTTTCCCTTTCTCTTATCCATCTCATCTCTGGACGCATTGTGTGCGCGTGGTGCCGTGCTGCGCGGCGCGGCGCCAGTCGCTGTCGAGGCAGCGGAGCGTGCACGGCATTTGCTCTCCAGCTGAGCAGCCGGCGGCCGGCGGCCGGCGCGGACGAGGGAGACGGCGCGCGTGATGGAGGAATAGGCTAAAAAACATGGTTCGGACTTACGGTTAAACTAAAAAAAACTTTTCCGGTAACGTCACCGGTTTGGTTTGATTTAAAAAGACCATTTACGTAATTGAACCGGTGTAAACCGGATGAATTGGGCATTTTCTAGAAAAAACCAGGTGAAACAGACCATTTTGAACTGACGGTTCGTAGTAATTAAGTCAAAACACATTACTCTAAATAAATGAACGAAGTGGAAGATAAGGTGTTTAAACGTCTATTGATTGGTAGCTTATTACTGTGATAAACTAGCCATCTTGTGTATTGTGTCGATATGAACGATAAATAAACATTTCGGCTCTGTAATTGAACCGTCCGCGGAACCTCTGTTTAAACCATCGAATCTATGTACCGGGAGTGCTGGGAGCGCTAGAACTTGAATAATGTGTGTTATATAAAAATCTTTAAAAATTTAAATAATTAGTTAAAAATAGTTATATTAACCCTATGTTATATATTTTTAGCTTCTCTACCAAGAGCAGATCGCCGATAGGACTTTTTCCACTCTCGAATATCGATGGAGGACGAGGGAGCCAACGATCATTTTTCCCTCATCAACCACCCCAAAATCCAACCGAAGTCGATGGGACCGTGGTCGTCTGATCGCCAATTCGACGGTCCAGATTGATGGTGGTGCCCTACTACCTGGCACAATCAGTTTAGGCTGTCACGGGTATGTAGAGGAAGAATCTGTCCACGAACTGCACGCGAGTTAAGGCTGGACCAGAGCAGCCACAGACTGGCCACCGATGCGCCTTCTCTAGTCCGGTTGGTTCCAGCGCCGTCGATTGGCCCACGGGAAAGCCCAACGCCGGTCAAGGAAGCTGTACCCTGCGTTTTGGATATCGCTCGCATCCATTTTCGAACAGCTCAAGTGTTCACGAGGTCGCTACTGGACGGAGATCGCCTCAAGCCATGCACCGATGGACGCCGACTGCTTAAGCTTTATCAACTTAAAGCAGTAAGTAGTTGTCATGTTATATCTATTTATAGCGTTCGAATTTTATTTTAAAATATAGTTATTCATAGTCATTTCTTATTTAGTTTTATATCTTCTCTTAATTTTCTTAAAAACACTTTAGGAATGTTTATATTATGAGACGGTCAGACGGAGATACAGCTCATGCTACTAGTCGCTGCATTATCAGATCAAGCCACTCTCAAGATAGGCGATGTTTATTCTCTCGAAAAAAGTGGGAAAAGGCGACGCGACGAACGCGTCAAATCAGCCAGTGTGTCTGTCTAATGAGATTTATCTGAAGCAGTCGTGCGAAATTACCTTTTGCTATGATTTGCTATTTGTCCTCTTGTATTTTTTTCCTGCCCTCGGTTCAGGCATCCTCCAAGCCGTTATTTTGGCCACTTGCGCCTCTCTCTCTCTCCCCTGTGGCCTCAACTCACAAGTCACATCTCTTCTTCCCCTTCTTTAATGGCAGAAGCAGTTTCCAAGCACAAGTAGCCGTTGAAAAACCAAAGAAACTTCTCTCCCACTAGGTTCACAGAAACCGATTATCTACCGGTTTGTAAACCCTGTCTACTGCTCAATACTGTAGCAAACAAATTTGGTGTTAAAGCGTATTCAGTAGCAAATAAATCGACATGGTCAAACCGGTTTGTATCGTGGCGTCATGTTACTTCACAAGTCATTGCATACCAGGTATCGAGGATCGCACAGTGGCTAATCAGTACTGTCAGCGGTGAAGTTTAATACGCACAAGATCCAGAGCTGTTAAACTAATGACCAGTATAATACCAAAAAAAGTCACAGCAACTAAACAAGGTGAAGCGACAAGAACTGGCGCAAATGCTGTGCAGCTGATCACCAGATGCGGTATAGCGGACAAAACCATTTGCCAGCAGAATACATAAACTCCAAGCATAGTCAACTAATGACAATCATAAACAAAGGCTTTGATGCAGGATGGAAGTGTGAATGATCCAGCAGTGGCAATGTAGCATGTGGCCTCATTTGCAGGCAGGTACCAAGCATGCATTAGGCTACAAGAAGCATTAGTTCTTCCAGTGGGGTAAAGCAGGCAGGTATCTGCAGTGGACTGGTAGAAGATGCATTAGAGTGGACAACCGTAATTACATTAGGTGGAATCCCATTAGAATTGTAAGCATTAGCTGTGGCATAGTCAGTCACAACACCACCCTACACTTGTTCAAGTGTCAAGTGTCATAGAATGATGCTCGAGTATAATACAGTCAAAGAAGAGCAAGAAGAGTTGGTTATGAGATCCGAGGGGAAAAAAGAATGTAATGACAGCAGGGTGGGTTAATATCGGAAATCTCTAATGGCAATCCATGCAAACTCATATTCAGCTTTAGTGCCACGCTGTTGTCATCTGTACCGTTGGTTCTCACGCTTGCTGAAGTGACCACCCTCCCTTGTGCTGTATCTGTCCGATGTCTGAGGTGCAGCATCCCTTCTGGGCTTCTTATCCTGTATGAACAATTGGGATTCGAGACTGAGCTAACTACTGTTCAGTAAATGAAAGACATCAAGAGGGTTTTAAGCGAGTATGACATACATCGCGGAATAGTAGGTCGTCCATTTCGAGCATGTGAATTACATGCCCCATTTTAGGCCTCTTGTGGCCATCAGGATCGACGCAGCGAAGGGCGACCAGAAGTGTCCGTTTCAGTGCTTTGGGGGAAGGCTTCTCAGCCAGCTTGGGGTCCACTACCTCCTCCGCTTTCCTCTCAGCAACCATGGTCTTCAGCCATTCAACCAAGTTCACCTGAAGAACAGATAGTTTAGCTTCATCAGACCTCAATAATTCTCAAAAAGACAATTTATTAAAAGAATAAGCAGAATGCTGACCTCTCCAGGTTCCCTGGTGTAATCTACAGGAGATCTACCGGTTATAATCTCCATTATAAGTACTCCAAAGCTATAAACATCACTCCTCTCATTCAACATTCCCGTGCTGGCGTACTCTGGTGCCACGTAGCTGCAACATAGCCAATGTTTCAGTAGTGATAAGATGCATGTACAATATGGACTTGAGAAACATTGTAAGAATGGCTGTCAGGACTAACCCGAAGGTTCCCATAACACGGGTAGTAACATAGCTTCTCTCTGAGCACAATAGCTTCGCAAGCCCAAAATCTGATACTTTAGCATTCCATTGCTGATCAAGAAGTATATTGCTAGATTTGATGTCACGGTGGACAACCTTCGGTTCCAGCCCCTCGTGAAGATAAGCCAGCCTAGAGAGCAGATGTTCGGTGTCAGTATTCATAACTATCATACCATATTTTAAAGAGAAAGAACTGTTGAGGTTGTTTAAGAAAACCACTGACAACATTGCTTTCAAGCAAAGGATATTATGCTAGAGTGCTTGTCATTTTTTGTCAAACAGAGTCACAATGTTCAGAGTTTAACTGTCAAACAGAGTCACAATGTTCCAATCCAAAAGCATGTGTAAGGTAACTATTTACAGGCAGCATCTTAAATCTCTGTAGAGTGAATCACAACAATCTCAAACTGAGTGCTTTGATTAAAATAAAGCAAGCTGGCAACAAGAAAGAAAAGAAAGGACGAACGCAAGGTTAGCACATGCAGTGTCCAAGAAATTCGACACATTTACTTTGCAGTTTGTACTATTTAAATGCACGGGAAATTCGATTTATTTTCTGAAGTTCAATCAAATGATGCCCCATTCTTATAGTACATAATGAAAAAAATGTGTTTCCCGTATCTGTTAAACATGGGTTACAATCAGTTGTCTCTTATGGAATATGTGCATGTCAAGGAGTATGGCCTAACAAACTTCTGAGTGGAGCATCTGAATTCCTTTGACAATCAATTTCACCAGAATTAGCCTCTTTATCCTAACTACGATGCATGTCTCATAACAAAACAGATCCGGTCATGAATGTGACCTATGTTTTCTTATGGCATTCATAATCCTTAATGTCGAAGTATCAACTTAGGAAAAAAATCAGCAAGGATAGTGGCATGCAACAGCAAGAGAAGCATTACCCTTTAGCTGTTCCAAGAATTATGTTCATCCTAATATCCCAGGTTAGTGGGCTGACCTCCCCAACATCACCATGAAGCCATTGATCAAGATTGCCATTGTCTACATACTCATACACCAGCATCCTATCCAACCAAAACGGTCATACGAGTCAAAACTCCACTAATTAGGAGACAGTACCATAATGCACAAATCGATGGAGAAATTTCATTGTACCTATAAGCGCCCTCTACACAGTACCCTAGCAACCGAACGAGATTCTTGTGCCGAACACGCCCGATCGCTTCGACCTCCACCTTGAATTCTTTCTCGGCCTGGCCCCTGACAAAGCAGCAAAAAATGAATTTTGTCAGAATGCAGGATAAAACTGTGTGAGAAATGGAACAACAATCCAGTCCCTAGAAAGCCGTGTAAGGTTTAAATTCGTCACAGAAATCGAGACGAATGGAGATGGGCACACAGAAGAGAGTAAATGATGCAGCAATTTGAAACTTCTTGAACTCCGCAAGCCAACCGCTCATCAGCAAAGTACTGCTTCGTGAATAAACTGAAGCAAATTGCAATTCTAAGCACAAAATCCGAACAAAAACACGGCAAACAAGGAGGAAGAGGAAGAGATCTCTCATTCAAATGAAAATCACAGTTTTTGACAGTTCACTCCCTGGTACATCAGACTTGATCATCCATTTTCCAAGACGCATTTAAGCAGAAATACAAGAAAAAAAGGAGAGAGATCTGCGTGTCATTCGATTAAAAAGGGAGAAACAACCGGGAGCAGCTGCGGCCCAACAAAAACACAAAAACAAAGAACAATAAACAAGTGACATTTTTATGAACAAACGAAATCACAGCACCCCAAATTGCATAGAAAGGGGGAAATGGATTGTTTTTCCATTTCAAAACCAAAGAAGGGCATTTCTAACCATAGCCACTCACTCAAGCACGAATTCAGAGCGACAAGAATGCAAAGGCTGGGGATTTCCTGTCCAAATCAAATAGGAGAGCTCCAAGTGAAGGCACAGGAATACCTGTTGTTGAGTAGGTTCTTGACGGCGACCAAGGCGGAATTCTGCAGCGTGCCCTTGTAAACGATCCCGTAGCCGCCCTCCCCGATCACATTCTCCTCCGCGAGCCCGTCGGTCGCCTCCTCGAGCTCCCGGAGAGTGAACCAGTGGCCCCACCCGAGGTGGGACACCTCCGGCCCAGCCGAGGCACTCCCGGTGCTCCTCGGCGTGGCCGCGTCTCGCTCGCTCCCTCCGCTCGTCGTGGCCGACATGCCGCTGGCCGCCGTCGACCGCGTGGATCCCGGCGCTAGCGGCGGCGGCGGCGCCCGCTGCTGCGGCGCCTCTGTTTTGGCGAGCTGCACCCCATGTTGCGCCGCTGGAGGAGGCGGCGTCTGCTGCTGCTGCTGCTGGCGGCGAACGATCTCTTGGATGTCCTTGGGCGGCGTGGGCTGCTGCTGAAGATGCTGCTTGAGAATCTTCGTGTCAGCGGGGTACAGGTTGGCCGCGAGGTCGTCACGCCGTCGTCGGCGACGGGAGAGGCAGAGGAAGAGAAGCACGAGCACGAGCACGATGGCGGCGCCGACGGCGATGCCGATGAGCACCCAGAGGCGGAGCCCGAAGACCGCCGTGCGCTGCGACAGCCACCCGTTGAGGTACCCCGTGCTCCACACCGACGACGGCGCGCCCTGCTGCTGCTGGTGCCGCGACGGGTGCGGCTGATGCGGAGGCGCCTCGGCGAGAAGCCTCCTCTGTGCCGCCATCGCCATGGAAGCTGATGAAACACAGAGAGCGCTCTGGCTTTGGATTTGGATTCTCTGCCCTGCTTTGCTTACATAGGCAGAGAGGCAGAGCATCGGGGGAGCGTCCTGGGGAGCTTTTGTTGGGTGGACTTAGCATTTAATATTTTGTGGTAACTGGTTTAGCTTGCGTTGCTTTATTGCTACGCCCACATGAGATGACAGGTGGGCCTATGTTGTCATGTGGACCCAGCGACAGTGAGCTGAGAAGGTTGTAGGGACGGAGGTGATCGGATAGTGGGGTGCACCGCTGCGCCACTCAAATTTGATATTTCCACAAGAGTATACCGTATTTTATAAGTTGTTTAATATTTTTATGATAAATTTCTGTAATTTTAACTTAGTTTTAAAATTATATATATTAATATCAAATAATATACTATTAATATATATTGTATAGTATGTTTAATGAAATTAATTAAATATTGTTGTTGTTGGTATATTTTTTCTAAAAAATAGTCAAAGTTAGAAAAAAACTTTAACTTAAATGGCTTACAATATAAAACGGAAAATTATGGGTTGAAAATATGTAAAATTAGATTTCGAGCTTAGGTCCATATACATAAAGTGGCATTTTGATAACTTTGTGATCTCTGCATGGTACAAGCAAAATTGTCGTTTTAGTTTTGATGGAGAGGAAAGTCAGAAGCTTTAGTTCCATTTGATGGATTTACTCTCTTTTGTATGGTTAAACTTTGTTTCGAGGACAGCTCTCATAAAATTCCTCAGTTGTTAGTCAAAGTCACAAAAAATTGACCATAACTTGTCGAGAAAGATTATGCACAAGAGTAAATAGCACGGCGACAAGTTTTTAGACACGCATTGAAGCCAACGTTTAAAACTTTGGTTATCATTATCTTTTCAAATTGATTGAGTACTGAAAGCCATATTTTTGAATACTCAAAAATTTATTTTTGGAGACTCGGTAGATGTTCAAAAACAAGCTATGCAGTAAGAAAGATTAACAAGTTATACATCCGCGATTCCGCCCTCAATTCTACACGGCATTTTGAACTAAAAACGCAGTAATGAACCTATGATTCCGCGGTTGCTCAAAATGTAGTGTAGCCTTGCATAGAAGCAGTAGTGTCCGCTGGATTAGATTGTTCGGGGTGAGAAAAATAACCATCGGCGCTGGTGCCTCACTGCTAAAATCTACACTGAAATGCGGCGGTTGAAAGTTAACGTGTTTCGGTTATGATCGAAAACCGAACCAGAATTTTGAAGCGACCAAAAATTTAGACACAAATTCAGACAGCAACCTCACATAACTGAAATAATGGGATCGAATTTTGACCACCGAATGTATTGATCCTTGTATTACAGTAAGTACTAGGACACGGGTCAGGACTCAGGAGTGGGAGGACCACCACCTCCCGCTCTCGTTGTGTTTGCCTATGGCTAATGGCTGTGGGGGCCCCTCGTGATTTGGATGTTGGTGAGGAGTTAGGTGACGTGCGCTTCCAAGATTAGCATCGGCTGTCAGATAGCTGCGTGACAGCTCGGCGGCACGGCGACGTCGTCCCGGCCGGTGCGAAATGGCCGCGTACGTGAAGCGTCCGCTTTCAAAGTTCGATCGCGGCACAGCGCGCACCAACGGAACGTGGTGGACTGGTCACGCACACGCCGCTGCCAGGACCAACCAAGAAACAAACTCTTAATTTCATCCCGGCTTGAGTACTCAAATGAATTTAATAAATAATATATTAATATAATTAAATATAATATGTATGAATAAGTTAATATATTAAATATAGGTTAGGGGTTGAATAGAATTCAATATGTACTATTAAGTACCATGCAACATATGTTTTAAATAAAATTACAATGCAATTTTGTCGGTATGGTTGGTATTGAGGATATAATTGATCAGTATAAGCGAAATTGGCTAGAATAACTACTAATACAACCAGAGCAGTATGCCTTTGCATATTATTTTGAGTGACAAAATGACATATCTAGACTAATCAGATCAGTAGCACAGTAGAATGTACTCCCTTCGTCTCTCTCTCTATATATATATCATTTTTTATATTTTAAAATTTGTTCTAAATATAGTAACATGATATTTATAAAGTATTTATAATACTTTGGATCTTTATTACTTATTACTCTATCCAACCGTTCTCGGATACACACTCACCCACAACGAGGAAAATATTATGATATTTTCACACATCTTTTTAATATATATATGTCAAAAAATAATATATTTTAGAACGAAGAGGGTAATTAACAACCTTATTAAGAACTCCTTTTCCATTTGATTGATCGACAGGGGGAGAGAGAGCAGAGCAGGCTTCCAAACTTCGGTCTTACTCTGACACAGACACTGTTGTGTTGTGTTCTTAATTACCTGTATATTTGCTCTGAGGGTCCCGTCTGGCTGATGATGGCCATGTTATGTGGCTGATAGCGACGAGTTTCTTTAAGATGTACTCTACGCAAGCTGTGGCTGGGTTTGCCATTCACACAATAATCATGGCAGTCTGATACTGAAAGAAATGGGACACGAAATCTGGTAGTGTGTCTACTGCGAACATGCGGGTAGCGGTTGCACACTCTAATCACGACGTTCTACGACTCCAGTGCTGCTACGCTTCTAATTATTGGCGACCGGGCAGCCAAAGCATTATATGCTGTGATGAGTCTGATCACATGACGCTCCGTCGCTCGGATGCCTTACGTGCAGCTCCAAGCCTCCAACCGTGGCTGCAACAACACAAGCCCTTTTGTCGCCAAATGTCCGACGTTTCATGCCGTCCCGGTGCCAGGAGCACGCGTAATTCTGCTGCCTCAGATGGCTTACCGGTTCTCACTTCTCAAACCGCAGAATTAAATAGCCTTGGATACCGTGGTTCTTGGTATTCTCGTCGGACTGTAGACCCAACCAATAACCATTAATCTCGAAGCATTGTTATTGTTGTTATTATTGTACAGTAAATTAAATTTTAGTCATCAAATTTAAAGATTAATTAGTACTTTAATTGATTATATTTTAGATATAATTGTAATTAAAGAATTTGCATATATCTCTTTCGTCGGTCGATTATCATCTTCGTATCACTTATTTTTTAACGACTTTATCATTTTTAAATTCTAATACCATGAATCTAAAATGACAATAAAAATTGTTTTTAATATTTGCTGGAACGAAATAAAGAATTAAGATTAATTCACTGCTAGTAACTCGCTTCGGTAGTTCGGTGCCGCCGGCCGCGAGAAGCCACGGTGAAACGCACACAGGACGCTGCAACGAAACGGTGGCTGCGCCGCGGGCACGCGCGGCGATGAATCGAAAAGTGGTCCGGCTTTAGCTGTGGACGCAAGAAGGACGGCGGAAAACACAAACACCGTACCTGTCGCATTTCAGGACTGTGCTCTTGAAGACTTGAACAAGCCTTCCCAGCTCCTATCATCATTTTCGTCTCCCCTTCCGCAGGCAGCAGCGGGACTGCAAGAACAATATAATATTTTAGATTAATAATATCATCATAAAATTATCAGATAATGATTGTATTTTTCAGTGAGATATTGAAAATTAGATAATGGTTAAACAATACGACACGTGACGCACTCTTTCTCGCTGTTCACGACCAGAGCTGTTGTTCGTACAAGTTACAAGAAGGTCAGAGACTCAGAGTCTGACGTCCTCATGGTCAAGAGATAGGAGAACATGGCAGATAATGAGAATAAAGTCAAGTCATAGGCAGGGTTAAAGGAGCTTAAAGTCATTGAAGCAGCATCACCATCAGGATACCTTTTACTATCTAATGTCATCAATTGGCATTTCAATTTTCAAGCAACAGAAGTTATTCTTTACGTACGAAAGGAACAAACAGCAAATACTCTGCTTGAGAATCACTTCACAACAAATTTTCGACAGAATCGGAATCACAAGTACGGCCCTCTAATAGAGCAGTGTAAAATGCATTACACGAAAGGTTTAGGGATGATTGCTACCAAATAAAATAAGAAAAAGACAAGGTAGGTGGTGACTGGTGAATCCTGTCAGAATGAATCATTGTGTAAATCAATATAGCACCTGGAAATTGGGAGGTTGAGGTAAATCAATTCGGTATTGAAACTACAGCTAACTATGTCCTTCCTGTTGTTGTCTAGTTGAGCAACAGGCAAAGGTATTATTACACAAGGTACATGCCTAAAAGTCATTGCTACATTTACATTGAGGCCAATTTGGCCCAGTATAATTCAGACAGTTTATAATACACCAGTCACCACAAAATTTTACGGCTGCATGAACAGAAGACTCCACTGTGTGGCATATTAAGTATAGTCATTACATGGTGGCTGCCTTACCACAGAACAAAACTATCCCGTGGACTGCCAGAAGATGAATGTAGAGACTCACCATATCAGTTCAAAAATAATATAGCTAGTTCGAAATACACATAGTGATTTGACAAGGATTATGAAAATCTTCTGTTGACCCAATGGAAGAAAGAACATACTAATCTAGCAGAAGAAATCAACTGCACTAGGAAGAACCGAAAATTTAGTCGGAAGAAAACCAAAATGCTCCCCATCAGATTGAACAAAGATGCCAGCAGTGACTTCCTTCTCTCCTACTTCAATTGACTGAACTCTGCAACAGAAATACTGCCGCTTAGAGTAGCCAAATAGAATAACAAGTTAAATAGCCTAATAGTGATGGATGTTATTTGAAAAGGCTGAGACAAACCATTAAGACTGTTATAGAATTAATAAGACGCAGATCAGGATGAAAACAAAAGAGCTTGAATAAAAATTCCTGGACAATTTGGACCTCCATCAGATATCATATTAAGTACTACCAGTGAATTCTCAATATTCTAATGAATAGTACTTGCATAATCTGTCAGGAGATTATGCCAAATAACAACCGAAGCGTATAAATATATAATTGGTTGAAACATCAGAACTATAACACTTGACTCAACGTTGTCCAGAACAAGTAGAACCACATTAAGATTCATTAGCAGAGGCCTGTTCAAGGAAACTGTTCTACCACCTTCCTTCAGAGCCAAAAGGCCTACAACTCATCTTCCACTTGAAACTAGTGCAAAGCACACCTTTATTCTAAGATCTCGATTACTATGTCCCCAGAAGGCTCTGACAGCTCTGAAAACATAGCATAAGTTGTCAAATCTCTTGTACATAGAAGCAAAATAACCAGCCTTAGCACTCCTGCAGGTGCAAAGCAAGTTTTTCTTTAAAATCCATAGTGATGGGTATCGGGCTAGAGTTATTGGGCCAGGCCTAGCTCATAGGAACAGTACATGTGAGGTACTGCAGCGTAAACAGTACCCACGGATACTGTAGCACGAATTATGTATACGGTTATATTTAGGAATAGTATCTACAAAGATTAGATCTTCAAAAGTCTTGTTTAGATTATTTGCTATCTTTAGAGATTATGCCAAGAAGAGTCCTAGTAGGATTAGTTTATGTCAAGAAGAGGCTAAACGTAATAAAGCATCAACTTTATTTGTCAATTGGCCATATTGGTTTCCTTCCCCTCTACCGGCGCGTCTCCGCGCTAGGCCAAGGCCAGCCATCTCTTTCAAGTACAATCTAAGGTTAAGGGCTCGGAATTATCTTCATGTCCCTAACACCCATCCATTGAATTTCACAAGTCATATAAACCATGTTTAACTTACAAATGGATATCAACAACATTAACAAAGAAATGTGGGTTTCCATCTGGCCCTTCCATCATGCCTATGTCCAATTTTGATTTGACTCCTGCAAAACTACCCGCCTGTGAGCCTAATATGTTATGATTGCAAGTTCATTTAGTACACATATCAAATTTGTGGATCGTGCTTCGTAAGTTTTCACAAATATGACCATTTATCATTGCAATATAATTGTTATGGCTGTTAAAACTTAGTTTGTCTTACTTCTTAAACTATGAGAATCCGAATTAGCTGGTGAGTCATATGACACCGGTGCTTTAATGTTGTTAGTGTACATTTATGTACTTAGTAGGAGATGAATGACAACTATGATACCACAAGCATTGGCTTATCCATCATACATTATAAAAGAAGAATCAAAGAACAAACCTATCAGCCGCCTCATGCGGATCATTTGTCCTAGTTCCACAAAAAACAAAACATCAATCCAAATAAAGTAGAGGTTATCAAATCACTATGTCATATGTATATTATGCAGGAAAAATATACCAGCCGAATGTCCTTGCAAAGTCTGAGCTAGTTCCAAGTGGAATAGGCTGTCAGAGAGAGAGAAGCCCCTTCATTACTGAACAAATTCCAGTGTAAAACAAACATTTCAGTTTAGAATAGTCTAATAGTCTATATCTGACAGGCTAGAAGGGTAATCTGATTGAGTACAGTAGCTAGAAGCTAAGTACACTCACGCCAAGCACTGTTGAAGGCAAATTTAACTATTTACCACTCTAAAGAATGCCACATGCTCAAATGCTACTCTCTTTGTTGCAATCATTTTTTTGCCACTCTTAATATGAGCAAGCTATATTTTTGCCATTTTGTAGCCAGCAGATGCCATCTCACCTGCCATGTCAGTGTCCCTACCATGTCAGCGTCCGTTCGTCCCTTCTGCGCCTGCCTGCATTGCCGCCTGTACGCGCTCGACATGCTGTCGCCCGCTCCCTGTCATGCATGCGTCGCTAGCCTATCCACGAATCACTGCCACCTGCCCCAGGCCCTGCTGGTCCGCTCCTAGGCGCCCCGCCACCTTTCTCCTAGGCGCGTCGTCGCCGCCTCGCACCTTGAGTGAGGTGTCAGTGGCAGGGGAGAATGCGATCTCTACCACCGTCGTCCCGATCTCACCGTCGTTGCTGTGGAAGGTCTCTCCTATAGACAACGGCTAATGAGGAGACCATCCTGTCATACTGAATAGATTCCTGAATTTTGGAAGGAATTCGTCTGAAAGAAAGAAAATTTTGAAAGAATTTTGATTAGAAGGGTGTAGAATTTTGTGGAAGGAGATTGCCAAGATGAGCTGCTTCCCTACTCTGCTCGCTGGCAGGAGGAAGAAACGAGTGGTAACATTTGATTGAATTTTTGCTTGATTTTTTAGGTGTTTTTGGTGAGATTGTAATGGCTGGTTCTTGTTCGACAGGTTGCTGATGCCAACAAGGCTAGTGATGACTGTCTCAAGGTGAAGCTGGTGGATTTCATTGACGCGCCGATAGCCAAATGTAGTGACAAGGTCATGTCATGCGACACTACGACGTCAAGTTGTCGTTGACACGGACACTACGACCAAAGGAGATGACAACCATGGCAGCGACAAGGTGTCGGTGAAGAAGGACAGCATATCTTCTGACTCCGACTTCAAATTCCCTGAGCATGAGAAGTCCGAAGGCCATGGTGCCGCCGCCCCGCCTCACTCCTAGCCGTGCATGACTGCGAGGACAAGCGCAACCGTGATTTCAGAGCCATGAACAGACGTGGCTCTACTAGTTGTTGAAGGGACGAACGGACAAGCAAGCGTAACAGGCGCGGAAGAGACGAACAGACGCTGACATGACAGGGACGCTAACATTATAGGTGAGATGGCATCTGCTGGCTGCAGAATGGCAAAAATATAGCTTGCTCATGTTAAGAGTGGCAAAAAATTGATTGCAACGAAGAGAGGCATTTGAACAGGTTGCATTCTTTAGAGTGTCAAATAGTTAAATTTTTCGCTGTTTTGAATGGCCAGGACCTCGATCAAGAGCATGTATGGGACTTCCTTTACAGAAGAAGCCATTTATGACCTGCACATTCAAAGTTCCATCCACAACTATCATCATATTCAAATGTCAATTGCTAGAAAAAATAGCATAAATGATGTATCAGCATTACAAAAATATCTCATGAAGTGTCCCATCACCATCGACAGCAATCACGGCATCAGCCCCATCCTTTATAGCCTACATCATCACGCACGCCCGAACTAGGGTTCATATGATAATAGGAAAACCAAAAGGGGAAATTAACGATAGGATATTAGCAGCTATAAGAAGCCCACACAGCTCCCTCATGATATCTATGGCGTGGAATGGGGCCGATGTGATGCATTCACAAATCTGAGCATGCAATGCCAATAAACTAGAATATTCCGTTTAACCATCAAAATAGCGCGAGATCTGAGCCAAAGAGTGGTTCCAGAAGCCAATTGTAACTTCGGGTTCCAGGATAGTACAGTTTGGGGATCTGAAAGCTATCGAAGTTTTACGTCGCATTGGTCAGCGAGGCGGGTGCGGAGGTGGGGGAGTAGCTCCTTTCACTGCTTGCTTGTGTGGCCATTGGTGCCTGCACCGCGCACGACGTGAAGGGCGTTTAGAGCGCGCAGAGAAAAGAGTAGCGGAGCGGAGCGGAGGGAGAGAGTACGGGAGAGCGAACTAGAGGGGCTTACGACGAAGACGAAGTTGCGGCGGCAGCGGGAGGAGCATCCGATGCGAGGCCAATGGTGCCCGGTTAGGAGTAGGAGTACGACACCCGTGGCAGTATCAACGATGGCCTCGGCGTCGTCGGCGTGGCCATGACGTCTAGAAAATTGGCTATTTGCCACTCTCAACAATGGGTTTTGTAAATTTGTCATCCTCGTCGTGGGTTTCATAAATTTGCCATGGAGAAGATGTGCCTCTTGATTT
>KE372928.1:84194-100541 GCA_000418225.1 Zizania latifolia
GCTGCTTTTCTTTATTTTTCTAAAAAAACAGATGAAAAGACACATATGCCCTTGCTGAAATTTTTAGGCTCTCTCACATATAGACATTGCGCGTGCTAGAAGAAGGCCACAATGTCATCCACGCGCTGTCGCCCTCGCCGCACTGCCGGCTTCCATGCATCGCCGCCCTCTACCCTCGCCACCCTCCCCGTACCGCTGCCCTCCGCCCTCGCCGCCGCCCTTCGAGTGGCACTGCCTATTCACCTTCGAGCTACTGTTTGCAGGAGACGAGGAGGCCAATCGGCTACAAAGGAGAGGAACAACGGACCAAAAAACGTTATGTACAGACGAAAGGTTTCGTTTAAAAATTTCAGCAGGGGTATATATGTCTTTTCATCTATTTTTTTAGAAAAAATGAAGAAAAACGACAAAACAGCATGGATGTCTGTAAAATCAAAAAGCACATCTTCATGGCAAATTTGCGAAACAAATAGCCATTATTGAGAGTAACAAATAGCCAATTTTCTTCCATGACGTCGCTGCTGCTTTTCCTAAGCTATGGGGCCCACCGGCGCACGAAGGCTAACATGGCCCGATTGCCGGAAGACGTCGCGGCGCCGCCTAACGCTACAATACTGCATCTCGCGGACAACTCAAATGTTTTTTGTGCCACGTGGCTATGCGATCAGTGCGCCATGTGGCACATGACAGCAACTGTCGTACTCCTTATTTTATATTATTTATTAATATAACTAATGATTTTATTAATAAGAAAGTAAAATAAAGTGTATATAAAATATATATATTAAAGGAATAAATCTTCTTATTTTATAAACTGAGAATAAGAGGCAAAAGTAATGTATTTTTAAAACAAAATTTGATCCCTTGTCTAGTTGTATATTCTCCTCTTCACTTAACATCCCAATCCTGTCAACGATCGACTATGGAGAATTACATTTATTTTACAAAAGGTTTCAGATAAATTTTCAGATAACAAATTTGCGCAAAAATGTATTGCCAAACGCAGAGCGCTTATACACATTGGCACAAACAAAAATGCTCTTAGTTTTAGTTTCACACGCTTCAAACAGAATAAGGACACTAAGTGCAGCACATACGGGACAATACAGACGTGAATTAGCATTCAGAAGTCAGAACAGACGGCCAGACTTTTGCTCCAGGGAGTAACGAAGAAAATCAAATGTGCTCAACAATGTAAAGATAATTAGAACTTCTGCCACTCGCAACCTTCGCAAAATTTGACCCCCACGACGCGAGGGTATTACTTCTTACATCTGTACTGCAGAGCATAATGCACTCCGCAATCTCGTATACTCGTATGAAGTACTAATGGTCTAATATGACCAAAATTGGCTGCATGTCATCCCAACGGCTTCGTAATTTACGATACAAGATGCACCCGTTTGCCATCAATATTGAATTTCCTGCTTCCTTTGAGCTGCAAAAAGAGATTAAGGTTAGATAAGGCTACTAACACCAGTGTCAAGATATCATCTAGCAAGTACCAACATGGCAACATATAGCTCAATAGAGCTTCCCTGTTTCAATTCACTACAGTGAGGTCATGCTGATGATATACAATGGGTGCAGATTCCAACTACTTACATTGCAAGCATATCTCCCATGATCCTGTTGTATCTTTATGCAATTACATACCTTCTACAGTAGGTGCTTCCTAATTACTCCAACATAACTGGTGTGTGATAGAGAGGAGCGAGCAACACAAAGTTCATAGCTATGAGATGGAAAAAAAAGGCTTACCTTCCTCTTCAAGAATGATAGAGCTTCACGGCTACAAGAGAAGTTGGAGAACATAGATTCCGAATGTTCTTCAACAGCTACCTTAAGTTCCTTCAATTTCATAGATTGAGCTGGGGCCTGGAAAGAATACAAGTAAATAAACATTATGGTAACAGGAAAACAAATGAAGCCTCATATAGAGTATAAAGATCATACCTGACGAAGAATTGTTTTGCAAAGTTTCTTCACATTGTCCTTAGGTTTACATTTAACATCCATGCACACTTCTTTCACAATATTCAGCTTTAAGTTGGTGCCGTCAGCAGATTCTTCCTCGTCACCATCTTCTTCCAACTCCGATAATTCATTGGATTGGGCTGAATTCTCATCATCACTATCACCAAAAGAAGTTTTGTTCCCTTTCCAACACTGTCCAGCAACTTTCATTGGCAGACTCTTAATGCCAAGACCCTGCTTTCCAGATGTAGCTTTGTCCTGCAGAAATTACAAAGATCATTCGTGCGGAATGGATATTATTGAGAAATCAGCTACATCTACATGTTTAAATACATCAGATGGGTTTGATAATCATAATAAACACTTATATCGCCAGAGGTCAAAATAGACATTACGATTTCAGGTCAAACTATAGAACATAATATCCAATAAATATATGAATTCAAGGACCAGATGCTTAGAGGTGGTTCAAAAGCACCTAAAAGCACATTAAGAAATGGGCAATCTTGTCATAAAACATCGTGGGAAACACGATGGACTGTCTGTACCAACCTGAACAAGATTGTATAGGTTTTCTTGGTCTTCTTCCCCAAACATCTGGCGGGCATTTGAAGTACCTTTTGTTGCAGAAGATTTGTTCTTGCGTGACTTTGCTCCTAGAAAGCCTCCTGATACAAATCCGTATTTGTGTCCCCACCAGTTCAAATCATCAGCTTGAGATACTGAACAAACACAGTGTTGACACAGAAAGTTATTAAAATCTCGATGATATTATTTTATACACTCTCAAACATACAATAACACATTAAGACTGAACAAGTTTATAACAATTATTTCAATCCAAACCAAGCATCGAACCATGTACAATCAATATTACATAACCTATCAGGTAATCACAATTGAAACCATTCGAGAAGAACAGAATAGTAGCGCACAAAGAAAATGTGATTTATTTTGGTAAGCAGCAGTATAGCAAACTTAGATGCTGATATTGTAGATTTCCTTTCTAGTAGAGAAGAAACAAAAATTGACAGTAACAAGTATAATGTGCATGGTTTACAACAATTAGCAGTTCAATGACATGTATGCAGTGTGCACACATCTAGTTTTGTTCTAAAAGGTAGGCACCTCATTTCCTCAGAGGAAGTAAATAATGAAGGCTAAAAGCTAATCTGGTACAGTCAAACCAGAAAAAAAAAAGGCATGCTAAAGTACACATGCAAATTACAGACCTGTGTCCTGACATATGTTGGTGTCAGGTTCATCACAACATGTTGGTTCATCTTCCTGGTCCACTTTGCAATTATCATCACTTTTGCGAACCTGTGCAAACACAATATTGAAGTTAATTGTGATACCCTAACGGCCTAACCAGGCAAGTAGGCAAAATATACGGTAAAATATATTTTCCATAAGAAATGTGGTTTGCATTATTTCAATATGCATGTTATCAGGTTAGACACAAAGTATACACTGTGCAGGAACAATTCCATGGATAATAACTAGATTAATTACAAAAGATTAGCCACCTATAGAATAATAACTCACAAGTATGCCTTCAAGATCTTTTGCTGAATAACTGCTCACACTTTTTCCCCTCTCTCTTTTCTTGTATCTGAAAGAAGTATTGTATAAACTGTTAGGTGGAAAAAAATATAAATAAACAATAAATAATAATACTGAATTTCGACAGGACAAACCAACCTTCCTTGAGGTCGGGTAACTTTAATAACTTCATCACTTGTCAGTTTAGCTTTCTTGTGTGTACTATCAGGCGAATTGCTTACATCCTCAACTTCTGCTAAACATCAACATTATGAATAAACACCTAACAAAAATTACAAAATGCAAATAAAAGCTATATACGCACACACCCTAAGGTACCTTTTATAACAGGAGTAGCCGATTGCTGCCAAAACAGAGGGGAGTGGCCATAAAATGACAAGAAAAAAGATAAAGGTAAATAATCAGGAACTGAAATATTAACTCATCATACAGAGAAAACATAATAATTGTTAATTTGTTAATTTGTTACACACCATACCACTTTCAGTTTCTTTAGTATATTGTCAAATTGGGTGGTGTCATATACCCATTTGTTATGAGAACTGTCTACGCCAACACCTGCAGTAAATACCAGACAAGGTTTACGTGAGCTGTGACAGGTAGTCAACTATGGACACATGCTTCCTAGCTCAATAAAATTTCAATAGAAAGTTGAAGCTCAAATAGGAATAAGCGTACCAAGTGTGTCCTGCTTGTTTTTCACTCTAACATGCCCCTTTATACCTTGTTTATCTTTGCCAAGGCCTTCACCTTCTTCCCATCCCTAAAAAACAGTGAATAAAAATGCTAATCGCGCTAGAGTCAGTAAAAGACTCTAAATTGCAGTAAAACGGTATAAGCTGACAAAGTAATCTTTTTCTGTCGAGTGCAAACCATCATTTCATTCACATTCTACATTTGGTTCGATCAGCAACAATACTCTTTGTGCAGTCACAAATCATGGAATCTACAAATTTGAAGTTCTGACGACAATCCCAGCCAAGATAACTTGTTTGCAAAGAGCAGTTCTGAAAGGACACCACAAATATAATCTCCGTATCCAAGATAGTCAACTGATACAGCTAAGACAAACTTTTCAATGCTAATCTGCAACTTCTAGCAAACCCTAGCTCACGAAGAAAAAAATTCTGGTTCTGCAATCGGAAGTTTGCACTAGGGAGAAATCGGATCACGCACCATTTGCTTCATGAGGCGGAAGGCGGCGGACTGCCGCACGATCCCGACGTAGCAGGAGGGTGCCTCAGGGGCGGCCATGGAGCCTGCGCTGCTTTGGGTCGACGCGGCCTTCGGTGCGGCGCTTCGTTGCCACGGCGGGGGGGGGCGAAACCCTAGCACGCGCGGCTCAGAGGTTTTGAGTGGCGGCCGGTGCTTTCGCGTGGAGATTCGCGCTCGGGTTGGTGAGGCCTGACCGACGGCCGCCGGTCGCCGGATAACGGGCCAGGCCTTCTAGGCCTGGATTTCTGTTAAATGGGCCTTACAGAGGTAGGTGACGACTTTTCAAGCAGGTCGGGCCGGAGGGCCTTAGTTTTCGTTGGGTGAGCTCCTCCCAGATGTTACGAGTTTTTTTAATAATCTATTTTTATTCAAAATTATATTTAAATTATAAAATTAGACACTTGTCGAACAATTAGTTTGGCAACATAAATACTCTGTCATAAAATCAATGGTAAAGGCATAGAACATCTTGACTAGAGGTTTAGCGACAGATCGACGAAGGAACTCCTGTCACCAGCGGTCGAATTATAGCCTCTTATCAACCATGGTGATAGAATCTTAACCGTTGAAACGACGACAGTGGACTAATTTTATAATTTTTGAAAGACCACATATAAATATAGTTTAGAATAAAAATATATCATTTTCTGAAAAAAAAAAATCAAATATTAGCTCAATCGGACCGATAACAATTGTAATACGGGTTATCACAGTTCGGCCGCTATAGTAACGATTAATCCTGGGGCCTGAACCGACCTGGTGAAAGATGTGCTGCTGTCCCTCCTTCCAGGAGCCTCAAGATGAAGATGTGCAGAGTTTGTTGCATCTTTGCCAAGTGATGAAGCGAGTGTCTATTGGCATTCAGACTCGCTGACAGTGAAAGTGTCAAGTTCCCCTCCTATCATGGAGGGCTGGAGGCAACATACGCTTAATTTTCAGCATGTCCAGACGGTGAGAATTCCACGTTGTGGCCGTAGAGACCTGGGCTCGAATCCCAGCAGCCACACTATTAATTTTAAATCTTTGTTTTTCCTTTGCATGCTTAGTGTATTTGTAATTTTATATTCTTTTATTAAAACAATAGAAAACGGAGCCACCACATTTATTCTTCAAATCTAGAAATTACAGTATTAATCGTAGAAAATAGAAAAGATCATCACAAGTGGTTGGAAGTGTGTCAATAATATAACCGTCTGATTAAACTGAGTCAATGTGAAGTATCAGAATATATTCCGATTAAAAATAAGTAATATTAAAAGAATGTAATATCAAAATATAACGGTAGAAAATTAGTAATTGATTTTAGAACAAATTCAAAAGTGAAATCCATAAATCACTAATTTTTTCAGGGCGTAAGTCACTAAATTTGGAATAAAACTAAAGTAATAATAAATATATAAATAAATAGCCATGATAAAAAATATAGCATCGGTAATACATATCAAAGTAAAGTTTATGGATATATATCTAAAATTAGAGAAAAATATTAAAAGAAATGTTCATGTAAAATAGTAAATTTACCATCGCAAATGTGCAGGCTTGTCGTACTAGTTTTAACCATATTTTCAAAGAACAGATGATGATTTTCTCTATGGAACTATCTGTGACTCTTTTGTCTCCTTTTTATTGATTTTTTATTTTACTTTCTGCTTACAAGTTTTGCCATATTTTCAAAGAACATATCACGCTTTGCCTGTGGGACTGTCAATGACGTTTTTTTTCTCATTATTTATTTATTTGCTTCTACTTTGTGTATGTTTAGCGTGTTTAACTTGTGATGTTTCTGAACTTATTTTCTCCTTTTTTTATTTTTCGCTGAACATTCTTGCCGTGTTTAATTATCAGCTGATGTTATTCGTTGGAAGTCGGTTAGACACCTTTAGGCAACGATTAGTAGCAAAGCACACGGCACATGGTGAAACCTACATTAGATGGTAAAGGTAATCCATGAATATGTGAGTTCTCGACACCCGTAGATACGGAGCAAGTCAGAAAATATAAGTAATTGTAATAAAAATAAATTGTGTATAATTCAAGTCAATAAAGTCTATGTTATAGGTTTAGACTATTAGACGTATTTAGACATATATACACATCAGACATCACTAATCTATAGGAACATAAAATGACATGAACATTTTTATAGCTAAACATATGAACAAGGGTATGGTTATAAAATTTTATAGCTAAAAGTTAGGCACCATAGGTTATTGTAATAAACAAATTTTCGAGAAAATACACAGTAATTACTCTTAAAAATCACTGTTATTGCTTAACACAACAACATTATTACTGAACATATTATGCCTTTGACAGTGGACCTGTCATTCTTTCAATCAGGTAGGTAGGCGATCATCCCCTCGGAAGCCGGAACAGCCGAACAGGCCATTGTGTGCAGTGCCGGAGCCATCCACTACTGCTCTTCCGTCTGGTGGTGAGCATGGGAGATAGGCTGAGCTAATAGTTTTAGTCCTTGTAACCTGTGCTGTTTCGCAAGTTCATGCATACACACATCAGCCATGACCTAAGCAGCTCATACAAACAAAGCCAATTATCTGCTCTTCTCCATCAAGGCAAGCGAGTAGTTGCTCATAGCAATCGCCATCCATCAATCCCCACTAGTATAGACCAAAGTCGCAAGCAGGTAATTAGTAAGCAATTTATACGTGGGAAGCGTGGAGCCTTTGACGATGACCTGCTCATACGGTCATTGCATATTCCATCCTAGGAATGGCGATGGTCTAAACTCGTTGCTTCAGTGAAAACTGAAAACTCCATGCATGAATTAAATCTATGAAATACTCTCGAATCTACACTTACAAAACTATATGAATTTTAAACCAAACTTATGTTCGAAGTGTCAGTAACCGAAATCCAATAGAAAACCTACAAGATTATAGAAGCTGAAGCAAAAGCAAAATTTGATGTAGAATTTAAAGTAGAAACATAAACATAGAGATAATTTGATATCCATCACACAACCCAACATAAATACTTTTAATCAAAACCATGCCTAACAATTACCATCCATAATATCCTTTCCATTTCTCCAAAAAAGCTATCAACCTAGCGCAAAAAAAGAGAGGTGGCACTGTTACGGTAGCTTGGAAATCGAAATCAACCAAAAGTTTGCCAATTTAAAACTCGCCGCGTCTGACCACGATTCGCGCTAAACGTGCGCCTCCAAGACCGGCCGGCCAGTTATCGTAAACCGCCGGTCGGCTACGTGTCACCGATCCTGAGCAAGCGCGGCGCGGCAGCCCCCACTAAGGCGAGCTCCCGTCGCCGTCGAGACCTGACGACGCGCGTCGCCGTCGGCGCCATGAGAGCAAGCACTCGTACCACCGTGTTTGTACCGATCACCATGTGGCAAAAAAACTGGAACTTGACAGTGCCTGTCATTACCTCTCCTCCAGTTCTTTACGGTCTGGCTCACGCAATGACACAAAGGCATTCAGGCAATTTTCTCTAGTAGCTAGCTAATCAAAGAGGACGAACGGCGGTTTGTTCTGCTCTATCTTTTTCATGGTGCGGCCAATTCGAGCGCTGACTGCTGAGCTGCTGCCTGCTAGAAGCAAGAAAGCATGAGTTTGCCCTTTGCAGGAGGAAAGTGTGGTCGTCGGCAAGTGCGGTGGGTACAGGCCACGTAGTGGCCCGACTATTCGTAAGGCAAGCATCACAATTTGAAACTGTTTATTAACAATTTATCTATACTACTTTAAAAGTAGCTAGTAATGGTGAATCTGTCACCACTACAGTTATTCTCATTGACACATGAGTCCTTATTGTCATTAATACGTGGATCCTTATTGTCATTGACACGTGGTGATATGACGTTCTAATGTTGTAATTTTTTTCCATAGCAATACACGGACACTTAACTAGTATACTTAAAATAAAAGTAAGTTCACGTGTTAAAATTTTAGCTAACTTAAATAATAATTATAATTTGTCATATAACTAGTAATTAAAATCAATCATCCTGTACTTATATAATAATGAAGATTATAATTCAATTATTTTAAATTGTCACGGACTAACGCTCTTGTTGGAACGCTAGCTGACTTGACACGTGCACCCCCTCCGATGCCCTAATGGCTAATGCTTATGGCCTTTGTAGATGCAGCCAGCTAGGCGGCCACATTCTGTTCAGGATAAGCGAGCATGATCAGGTGGAGTTCGTATTTTAGAAAGGTGCTCTATCCGAAAGCAGAGTTCTCGTGATAACTGATGGAATAATTTAGCGATTGTTTCAAAGATATTTTGTCAGCGTTAGATATTTTTAGAATCTAAATTTTTTAAACAATATATATAATTATTTTAGATCGTAAAAAATCAATACATATAAAATAAAAAATAAATTAGAATACATAGACTTAAGATATCAGCTTATTTAAATTCTCGTTAACACTAATGAGCTAGTTGTCCACCCAACAGTTAGCGTAGAAAGCATCTGGCACGAACCCAGGATGCTTGAGCAGCATAATGATGTGTCAGAGCCTTGGTAATAAAGCTCAACGGAACGTCTAAAGCGCATATTCCGAAGCTCGAGCTCAAAAGTAACGAAAACTTATCTTAGTGTGACAGCGACGCAGACAAAGGAACCATGTGTTTGGTTGCTGCACGGAGTGCGATGGGATGGAACGAGTCTATTTTTTATGGTGTTTGGTTTAAGGGCAAAGTAAAACATGTAATGATAATATGTCCCAGAGAAAAGTTCTTAAGAAATCGAAAGTTCTGGTTAGACTAGAACTTCTGGGCTAGCTCTGGTGACGAGTTCTGGAGGAATCGGAAGTTCCGGTTGGACCGAAACTTTCGGACCTGCTCTAGAGGTAAATTCTAGACGATCCGAAAGTTCCGGGCTTCAGCCGAAACTTCTGGATCGAGATAAATTCAATACAGAATGATATTTTTGGAAGTTCTAGGTCTCGGCCGAAATTTCCGTACCGAACGTGCAGATTAGATCTGGTAGACTTTAATGTTGATTAAAGGCCCATCGATGGGCTCTATATAAGGAGAGGAGAGGCTAGGGCATAAAAGGTTGTTGGGCCTCCCCTAACCCTAGCCGCCACCTTTCCCCTGGCCTCACCTGCTGTGGCCGCATCTCCCCTAGTCTCGCGCGCGGTACTAGCATACCGGCGTGAGGTGATCTAGTCCCTGTACGTGTGGATACCATAGAGGCATCGCTACGATTGCGGTGCTGGTCTTCTTCGTGTGGAGATCGTGGTACTGCTACGTCTTCATCGCCGACGGTCGGATGGAGTTGGGCGGAGTTGATCGAGGACACGTTTCCCCAACTCTTCTTCCGCTGCCCTAGCGCGTCTCGCGTCTAGAGGTAACGATCCATGATCCCTTACTCGCATGGTTTCTGGGTTAAACGAGGTAGAAAAAAGTTTTATTTTATGCTAGCGTAGCCTGCCTCGTTATCTAACAGTGATATCAGAGCCTACATGTGTAGTGTTCGATCTGGATCATACACATATAGGTGATATGTGGTGAAAATAGATTAGATCTATTGTTCTTGCGTCGGATTTTCAGAAGTTTCGGGCTCTAGTCGGAACTTCCGGGCTGAAATAATCCCAGTACAGAATGCCATTTTCGGAAGTTCTGGTTGGACCGAAAGTGCCGAGCAGAAATAAATTTAGTACAGAAAGTTATTTTCGGAACTTTCGGGCCTTGAGCCGGAAGTTTCGGGCCAAAATAAATTCGACATAGAAGGGTGATTTCGAAAGTTCCGGGCCTTGAGCCGGAAGTTCTGGATCCACTTTTTAGTCACGCATAGATTCTACGCTAACTCGGTTTTACAGAGAATGTTGTGACTGGTATGGCTTTATGATGTATGTGATGCATGTATGTAATTTTCATAGCATGTGTGTCATGATTAATTACAGTCTAAGGCTGTTCTATTGTTGTACGACCTGCGTATCGACATGTGATGCTTTTTCTCATGTAATTTGTATAGTGCTATTAGATGTAATAGGCTCATACAAGATCATGGAGGTTTGAAGCGTGATGACTCGAACGACAGGAACCGTGGAGATAGAGATCACCATGTGAGAAGGGGCATACTATGTCACAGTTAATATGATTGCTTATGATGTTTACTTATGTTTCTGTCATACTATTCTTTTATATTTTATATGAGGTAGGCATCGTTACCATGTTAGAATAGTTTTTCTCAGAAAATTAAGAGTCATTGATGCCGTTTCTAATAGCTACACCTACAAAGGTTTTGATCATTGAATGGTAGGTCTACCAAAGCAAGGTGCCGTCTTTTATCTTAACCAGTTAGGTGGATGTCGGACATCCACAAACATAGTATTGATTTGCTTAACAAAGCTATCAAAACGGTTTTAGGCTTTAGGGCATGGAGTTGGGCGTCGAGGCATTGGATGCTACCTCAACGAACAAGAGTCACATAGGGATATGATTAGTAAAGTGTTGTTTACCTATGTCACTAATGATGCCAAAGCTCACTAGAAGTTAGTTAAATATGGATCTTGTCCCACTACATATCGTAAGAGGGAAAACGATTGTATATCATGTAGTGGAGCATCTTTTATTTGATAGAAGATTCAAATTAGCGTGGTGCTGAAACTTGTATTTTTCTGTTGTAGACCATGGCACCTACTGCTAGTAACACTTTCAGTTTTAATTTGTGATTAGTTCTTGAAAAAGAAAAGCTTTCTGGAACAAACTTTATTGATTAGTATAGAAATTTAAGAATTGTTCTCAAACAAGAGAAAAGGGAATATGATCCAGAGTTGTAGTTGGAAGGACTCAAAAAGAAGAAAGGAAGTGAGACTTCCACTTCCACTTCAGGTATAAATATTATTGAAATTAATCTTGCTACTCGTCCAAGTGATTCATGTGTATTTGATATCGGATCAATGATTCATACTTGCAAATTGTTGCATGGACTGAAAAGAACTAGGAAGTGTGCAAGAGGCAAGTTGGATGTCCGCATCGGCAATGGTGCAAAAGTTACTGCGTTGGTCATCGTCGTTTATTCCTTATCGCTACCCTCAGGATTAGTTTTGGAATTGAATAATTGTTATTACATTCCTACCTTGGGCAGAAACATTATCTCTTCTTCATGTTTGAAGGAAGATGGTTATGAATTCATAATAAATAATAAGTATTGTTCGATATTTTTGAGTGGTATGCTTTATGGTACTTGTCTATTGTTGAATGGATTATATATACTGAATCTTGAGGATATAAATATTTATAACATTAATACGAAGAAGTCTCGACTTAATGATTTGAATCACACTTTTGTTTGGCATTATCGTTTAGGTCATATAAATGAGAAGCGTATGCAGAAGCTCCATAAAGATAGTCGTCTAGAGTCATTTGATTTCGAATCATTTGATACATGCGAGTCTTGTTTACTTGGCAAAATGACTAAGATGCTTTTCACTGGTCAAAGTGAGAGGGCAAATGAATTGTTGGTTCTTGTACATATAGATGTATGTGGATCAATGAGTTCTACAGCTAGAGGTGGTTTTTAGTACTTTATTACTTTTACCGATGACTTTAGTAGATTTGGTTATATCTACTTAATGAGGCATAAGTCGGAATCCTTTAAAAAATTCAAAGAGTTTCAGAATAAGGTACAAAATCATATAGGCAAGACAATTAAATTTCTACGATCGGATCGTGGAGGTGAATATTTGAGCTATGAGTTTAATGATCATCTAAAGCAATGTAGAATTGTTCCACAGCTAACTCCACCGGACACACCTCAATGGAATGGGGTGTTCGAGCGGAGGAACCGAACTTTGTTAGACATGGTTCGGTCGATGATGAGTCAATCTGATCTTTCATTGTCCTTTTGGGGATACGCTCTAGAAACTGCCGCTTTCACATTGAACAGGGTTCTATCTAAATTTGTAGAGAGGACACCATATGAGATATGGACTAGAAAGCATCTCAGATTATTTTTTCTAAAGATATAGGGTTGTGAGGCCTATGTAAAACGTTTGACGTCCGATAAGCTCACTCTCAAATCTGATAAATGCTTCTTTATGGGGTATCCTAGGGTAACCAAAGAATATTACTTCTATAACTAGAAAGAAGACAAAGTGTTTATCGTCTGGAATAGTGTCTTTTTTGAGAAAGAGTTTATCTCGAAAGGAGTTAGTGGAAGCATGGTGTGACTCGAAGAGATTCGGGAACCACTCGAAAGTGTTTCAGCTCCTATTGAACCGCAACTCGATATGCAAGATGTTGTAGAACCAGTTGTCGAGACACCAGCCCCACGTCGGTCGATAAGGGTTGGTCGTGCACCCGAGCGGTTTACGTTCCTAACCACGGGAAAGCACGGCATATTATTATTGGACAATGATGAACCTAAGATCTACTCAGAAGCAGTGATGGGACCAGACTCTGAGAAATGGCTTAGAGCCATAAGATCCGAGTTAGAATCCATGTGAGAGAATCAAGTTTAGAACTTGGTTGATCCACCTGATGGTGTTAAAACTATTGAGTGTAAATAGATTTTTAAGAAAAAGATAGATGTTGATGGAAACGTTTATATCTATAAGACACGATTGGTGGCGAAAGGTTTCAGGCAAATTCAAGGTATTGATTATGATGAAACATTTTCGTCCGTCACAATGCTAAAGTCTATGTAGATCATCCTAGCAATTGCCGTATAGTATGACTATGAGATATGACAAATGGATGTCAAAACGGTTTTCCTTAATTAAAACCTAAGCAAGGATGTGTATATGATACAGCTTGAAGATTTTGTCGATCCAAAAAATACAGAAAAAATTTGCAAGCTTTAAAACCCCATTTATGGGCTGAAGTAAGTTTTTTGGAGTTGGAATCTCCGTTTTGATGAAGTGATCAAAGAGTTTGGTTCATCAAGAATAAAGAAGATGCTTGTATTTACAAAAAGACCAGTGGGAGCGTACTTATATTTCTGGTCTTATATGTAGATGACATATTGTTGATCGAAAATGATATTCCAATGCTTGATGCTGTTAAATCTTTGTTGCGAAAAAGTTTCTCAATAAAAGATCTTGGAGAGGCAGCATACATATTGGGCATAAAGATCTATAGAGATAGGTTAAGAAAGTTAATTGGATTAAGCCAAAACACGTACATTGATAAGGTATTGAAACGATTCAATATGCAGGATTCTAAGAAATGTTTCTTGCCAATGTCACATGGTATTACGCTCAGTAAAAATTAGTGTCCTTTGACACCTGATAAGTTTGAGAAGATAAGCATGATCCCGTATAACGCTGACACTCAATACGTGCAGACGTGCACGCGCGAGAAGCCTCCACGTGCAGTGTCAGTTTCCACTGCCCCTGCCGCCGCAGTAGCCAATCAGTCACTGGCAAGAGGCAACGAGATAACCCTGGCCTCAGGAAATGTCCGGGCATCGATTCACAATACAATATTGTTGGTATGACACAATACTAACTGTCACGAGGTATTTTTAAAATTTAATATTAATAATATTATTCTAACATATCTAATTTTAATGTCTTATTAAAATCCTAAACTTTAAGATAAAAAGTATGCACTACTATCAATAACCTAGAATCTAAATCCCTCTTAGGAAAGGCAGTTGTCTAATCTAGTCCAATGGCCGTCTCTGCCAAGCTGCTTGAGCTAACAGGAAAGGCTTGGTCATCCGTTAACTGGCATGAAAGGCGAAAGAGACGTTTCGTTGAGCTACGGGTCTGTGACTCATTTTAGAATAGTCCCCTTCCCCTTCCTAAAATATGGATGCCATCTTGCAGCCGTGAAAAGGCGGATGACTCAACTCGCATCAAAGGTTAGGCAGCGGATCGACTGCTTGGCATAAGAGATGGAAGAAGCAGTAGATCGTCTACATCCTGACCGTGATAGTGTGGATGACTTAGTCAGTACTTCCTCTAGATCAATATTTCTTCACTTTCTAGGTTTATAGTGTTTAGATCCTAATCGATAGTGTTTTGATGATTATGAAGTTACTTTAGACATATATACCTGTCGGGGATATGATCTCGGGATATTTTTCGAGAGCATTTATGATGATCGGACGGAATATGTGGTCGAGAAGATGAAACATTAAAGATGATTTGGAAGAGGTCGGACCATCGTGCATCCTAGAAACTGTCAGCTAAAGGGAGGGGTCCCAAGTCCGGCACTCAGGAGGACATCCCAACTGCTAGGACCCGGGAGGCCAGTTCAACGGTCGGTCCGCACCATCAATGACTATAAACTTCAGGACATAACAGTCAAATTAATATAGCGAATAATGCTGTACTTATTAGCCTACAATCCCTGGTGATTTAAACCGTTGTAAAGGGGATTAATGGGGCTGTTAAGACCTAAACGGTAACCCCCAATCCCTACACAGTATATAAAGGGGTCGGGGGTACCTCTTACAGGGGATGTTTTCACACAGATGCACACATACGCTTAAGACCTTTTCAGGCTCTTTTACTCATACTCAAAAACACATGACTAGGGTTATTATCCTCTGGGAGGTCCGAACCTATCTAAAATTTTATGTCTTGTATTCTTAGAGGCAATCATAGAATTCTGAATACAGAGATCCCCTTACGCCTAACCAAAACACCTCTGTGGGTAACCCCGTCGAGGACTGTCGTACTTACGCAGTGACAATACCCTATATACATACAAGCTTATTAACGAGAAGTACAACACAACCATATTTAATATAAATAAAATAAAAATATGTACACTAATTAATTACTTCTTATCATATAAGAATTTAGAATTTATCAAAAATATCAAGAAGAATTAAAGAATCGGACGAAGTAGTTTTTTTTTGTCTTAGGTATGCTTTGTGTCTGTTATCTTGTTAGTGTTGAAAACTTGCATCTTCAAGTCTGACACAAAGTGCTAGTTCCACTAGCTGTAGGCAACGAGAGTATTTTAAGTTTGCGCTGTCTTATTCATTGAATCATCGTATCGTTCTAAGTTTTATGAAATCTCTTCGCCGTAGATCAAGAACTACTCCAACCAAATGATTTTTTATTTTTTTCTATAATTTATCCCGTGCCCTAGTTGCCTTCTTGTTTCTGTTTTCAGCTCGCATCGCATCGCGTGGAGCAGTGAACTGAAGTTGTATAAAAGCCACCGAGGCTAGACGGCGGTCATCGCGAGTTTCCATGCCTACAAGTTGGCTCAAGACGACGGAGACAGACTACGACCAACTTGTCTTCTGCGCCTCTCGCTCCCCGAGGCAAACCGCTTCGTTCGCCCAACCCTTCATCGAGGCTTGATTGAATCGATCGAGCGCCGACGAGGCGACGACTAAACCCATCAAAACCGTCCATCCCCGCGTCTTCCGCGGAGGCTGCGCCGCATCCGTCCATGCCCGTCGCGAGGCTGGTGGCCGCGCCGTCACCTCTCGCCGCCGCGGTCCGTCGCGCGCCGTCGGCCACGCGGCTGGCGTTCGCGCCGCTCCCGGTGCGCGCTCTGTCCGCGCCCGTGCGCGTGGCTTCGGACGATAGGGCAGGCGCGCCGGCGAGCGGGCTGGAGCCCGATGAGGCTGCGCGGAGGGCGGTGGCGGACCGCGCGGCGAGGAAGCAGTCGGAGCGGCGGACGTACCTG